>JASDQU010682959.1:20501-35980 GCA_032191745.1 Picea mariana
GTTTTCTTTCTTGCTTACTGGATTTTTAGTGTGTGCTGTTTGTTTTATTTTTATGGCATCAGTTCCCGGGATGACCAATGAAGGAACCCCTTTGCCAGGGGAACCCTTTGTTTTTCCTTCTTATGGAAACATTGGTCCTCCTTACATCGCTACTTTGAGCCTTCCAGGTATCACAATTGGGTTACCTGTATGGTTGTTTTCCACTTCGGTGATCTCGAATGCAAGTGCTTCATATGTAAGCACACTGCCCACACATCAACCTCATGTCGACCTTTCTCCTTCTTCATCCATCAGGTCTCCTTCCATTTCTCCTTCTTCTCCTAGTGAAAGCTATGAATAAATTAACCAAGTTAATAATAAGAAGAAGAAACAAAAAGAAAAGAAGAAGAACCAGAAGGGGACCAAGCCTCCAACTACATCAAATGTTGGATCCAAGAAACTAGCTACTGTTAATATTAATGGGAGTGTTGGTGAGGTCAATAAGGTTAAAATGAAGAATCTAAAACCCAAATTCCCTTGCACTCTTTGTAAGGGTGACCATTTTCTGAGGGATTGCCTTGGTATTCCCAAGGTCTTAGAATTTTGGTCCTCCACGTCATCGGCCCCTGCTGGTCATGTCGGTGATACTCCGTCAACTAGTGATGTTAAGGTTGGTAAGAAGAAGACAACTGCCAAATTCCCTTGCATGTTATGTGAAGGTGACCATTACTCTCACCTTTGTCCTCGTATGGATGGGGTTTCTTCTCTTTTGGAAAAACTTCAACTTCCAAAACGTTATCGTAAGATCTCCCCTAACCCTTCGTTAGTTGAGGGACTGGTCAATCTAGTTCCATCTCTGGTCAGTCCGGTTGATCAGGTGGTCAATCTATTTTCCTCCTCGATTGAACCACAAACCCAAGTAGTTGATCCAGTTCCTTCATCAATCAGCCCCACTCTTCATCAAAAAAGTGAAACCCAAGTGGTCAATCCGGTTCCGCCATCGGTCGATCCCACTCCTCCCTTGAGGAGTGCCAAAGTGATTGATCCAGTCCCTTCCTCGGTCAGTCCCACCCTTCATCCAAGGAGTGCCAAAGTGATTGATCCAGTCCCTTCCTCGGTTAACCCCACCCTTCATCCGAAGAGTGTCAAAGTGGTAGCTCTGGTTACATCATTGGTCAATCTCACTCCTCTCCTGAAGAGTGCCAGCATGGTCGATCTGATCCCATCATTAGTCGATCCTACTCTCCCTCTAGAGAGTAAACCTGATACTGGCCATGTGCTTCTCATTGATACAGAATCTACCATCCCGGGGGGCATTCCTCCTTCTCCTGCGAAAACCCCTCAAAGTAATGAGACCATCCTTTTTTATTGGGGTGCGCTAACTAGACCTCCTCTTCCCTCTCACATTCCTTTCTAGATTACAGTACGGGTTTGTGGTCCGGGCATTCCTCAAACACTGATAGATGAAGGTGCGTATGTTAGTATTTTGTCCTCTATTACTTGGCATGCTTTGGGTTGTCCTCAGCTTGTGTTGGTCACACAGAATCTGTTAGCTTTTAATAGAAGAACCAGTCAACCTTTAGGGACCCTTCCTCAATTTCTCGTAACTTTGGGAGGGAAAGCTATCTTTATTGATGTCATGGTAGTCCGAGACCCCTTAGATTTCTCTTTACTCCTTGGGAAAGATTATGTCTATGTCATGAAAGATATTGTGTCCACTCTTTTTCATGTGATATCTTTCCCTCATAATGGAAGAATTGTGACTATTGATCAACTTTCATTCATCGGTCCTGACTAGATTACCTCCCTAAATGGTTCTTATATACAGACAGTATTGCCCCTGCCACATGTTAATTATGTGGCGTTGTCTCCTGTGACTTCAACTTCCGATGACTTAGATCCGATAGTTGACATGGTGATCTCTTCGGTAGGATTATTGGAGCTTGATCTCCTTACCCCTATCACGGCCCTCGACATGTGTTCCTTCGAGAGCATTGTTCTTCCATCCAGTGAAGATCTCTTGGAATCCATGACCGAGTTTTGTCCCTTGACATGGTGTCCTTCCAGACCATTATCCTCTTGGAAGCCATGATCAAGAAGAGTCCACGAGCATAGTTTCTCTTCTCTGTGGCAAGCTCGTTAAAAAAATGAAACAACAATACGAACACAGTTTCTCTTCTCTGTAGCAAGCTCATTAAAAAATGAAACAAAGGCTTTGAGCATAGTTTTCCTTTTTGTCGCAAGCTCGTTAAAAAATGAAACAAAAATCTGGGTATTGAACCCAAAGCCTTGAGCATAGGTTTCCTCTCTGTCGCAAGCTCGTTAAAAAATGAAACAGTCACTTCTCTTGAACCTTCTTTTCAGCCACCCTTCTCCTTTTTCTCATCTAGTAGAGAAATTGGTGACAACCTCAAAGTCGGTGAATGAATTGAAGCTTGGAGGGTATGTCTCCAGCCTTTGATGATCATTCTGGAGTTAAGCCACTAGCTTTCAAGCTGGGGGAATACCGAGCTTAGTCTTTTTTCTTTCTCGTGCTCGTAAATACATGAGAATGCATCTGGGTAAAATTTTATCTATTTTTCGGACATGTATGGATAAACGAAAAAGGAACCCCCTGGAGTCGTCTTTAAGCTCTTTTCAGACTCTCTAAACATGAAAATATTGCTGAGTGATCTTGCTTCCATTCCCACTCGTTAAAAGGTTTGAAAGGGCATCTTTCGAGTGATAATTTATCTCTTTTTTGGCCTCACAAGACCAACATTACGAAAAAGGACAACATTGGAATCATCTTTAAAGTTGTTTTCAAACTCTCTAAATATGAAAAACCACCGAGTTTACCTTCTCTGGACTCATTAAACAATCATACATTGAAGGGCCCATATGGGACTGAACCCTTACTTCTTCCAGTTTGTAAAATAAAGGAAGAGGGACTTACCGAAGGTGAGTCATATTGAGCATGTGTTACCCTCCTTGAGATCGTTAAATTAAAAAGAGGTACTCGTCTATCTGGATGAGGGAAAAATTGAAAGAAGCAAGGCAAGCAGTTTTTTGAGAACATTAACCAGTAATCCTTACAGTTTCCCTTGAACACGACACTTTGTTTTTGCACGTATTTTAAACCGCTGAACCTCTGCACTGAGCCAATACCTTGAGTTTTTTTTACTCCTTTGGTTCACCCAACGAAAGTCACCGTATCCACTACATTATCGTGTTTTGGTCCATGTCATGTTTCTGTTGTTGTGCCCCAGTGTTCAATGGAAGTATATGCCCTGAGAGTCAACCATCACAAATATCCTGTTTCAATGCCCGTGTCAGTCCATGTGATTTTGATCCACCAATTACATCTCTGTGTCAGTCTTGTGTCGTTGATGGGGGATACATCAAGGCCCTCCTTCGACAAGTCTATTCCTGTCGACTTCAACACATTATCCAGGAACTAGACCTAGAAACCAGTTAGTACCTTGGGACCTGCATGCATCAATGGTAGGCCTCCTCGCGTCCGGTGGGTTTACATCATTGACTTCTGATCAGATGATTCCACGGATGTTTGACTTCATCTCATTTATTCACATTTTCTAGAATGTACTAGAGTACTTTGGAAATCATTGACATCAATGGTGGTCTCCCTCGCGCTTGTTAACAATTTACCTCATTGACCGGTAATCAAGTGGTTTCTGCCACGTTCGACATCGGGACATCTATTCACATGGTTAGATTTGTACTACATCGGGATCAGTAAGAAGACCCTAGATTGAGTGATTCACTCTGATATGTACTTTACCCAGGTTGCAATGGAGTTTCTCTTGAACATTGACACATATACTGTTACATAGATCCACTTTGTATTGGTTTGTGGCTATGTTTTGTCATGTCGTAGATCCACTGTGTATTTTTCGTGGCTACGATTAGTTCATATCATGGAAGTATAGATCCACATTGTATCTTTGGTGGCTATACTCTTTTTGTCAACACAATTATGGATCCGCAGTGTATTTTATGGCAGCCATACCTTACAAGTCTTTATCACCCAAGCATAGGTATGCTTGCCTTGGGTTTGAAACATGTCATAATATTTGTTTGATGGTTTTGTGCAGCTTTTTCTAGCCTCTCTGCATCCATACCCTTGCTCAAAAAAGTATACAAAGTACTTCAGTCATCATCATCTTCTAACTTCATACTTTGGGGGCCAATCTGTTACACCTCAAAATTACTCACTTCGATAGTGTTGCAAGTGCTGTCATTACAAGTGTTGTAAGTGTCTCATCTTGTCTGCAAGTGTCGCATCTTGTCCGCAAGTGTCGCATATTGACCACAAGTGTTGCAAGTGTCACAAACATCATACTACCATATTGCCTATGTCATACCTCTAACAATGTCATAAAGACACTTAAGACACCTCAAAGACCAGTTTTGAAGAAGAGAAATCAGTTGACAGGGAGTACAAGACTTTTGCCACTGAAAGAACCACTCAAAAATGGATTTTGGAGAGGAGCACTCCCCTATACACTGTCAGAGAGCGCTAGCGCTCCCTGGGCCTCTTTGAGGGAGCATTATAGTGCTTTGGTGCCCCTTTTGGTGGAGTGCTACCCTTCCTGAGCGAATTTTAGTTTGTTGAGATAAAACAGGGAAGAATCCCCTCAATCTCTGAAGGTGGTTGGATCTGAATCAAAGGTCTAGGCATGATCTTAGGGAAGAACCTCAAATGAAGGAGAAGAATCCTCAACTTATCCCAAATATCTCTCAAGTGGTTGAGCCTCTCCAAGTTTATATAAGGAGGCCTTCTCATGGTGAAAGGTACATGGAGAGATATAGATTTGAGATACCAAACTTATGACCTCATAAGTGGTATTGACAGGGAATGGAGATTCAAAATTGCATCAAACTTATGATCTCATGAGTGAGATTCCATCAAAGAAATCAATGTATATTACTTGAGAAAAGGGGTTGGACAAGGAGAACTGGATGAAGCTGTTGCACCTCCATCAAAGGATTGTAAGCACTTTTTACTTGTTCTCATTAATAATCAATGCTTGTCCTGTCCAATTACTCCATCTGATCATTAATTTCTATAAACACTAGTTTATTGGAATACTTGATAAGCTGTTATTCTCATTAGTCACTGAGTTATCCCATTGATCCACAATTGTATAAACACAAAAAACCATTTTACTTAAAGTTACCAAGCACCTTTTGTCTACAATCACAAAGGGTTTCTTGGAGTGATAACAAATTGGCGCCATTGCCGGGGAGAGGAGATTGAAGCTCAGCTTCCTTGGGAGACGATAAGATCCAGCTTTGATGATAGATAAAGTCTGGACATCATTTGGTTGTAATCATCTATCTGGCGACTCCACTATTCTTAAATCCGTTGGCAACCCCACTGGTATGACATGAACCAAATCTTTGCTAAGAGGTATGCGTTCTGTGATTTTTCACAAATTGTTGGTTTCCCTAATCCAGTGCCTAGTAGAGATGAATGGGAAAATAGTCTTCCCAGATTTTGAGGTGAATATTGGGAAGTACCAGTGGAACATTTGCTGGAATTTCATGATTACATTCATCATTTGCAAGTTGTGCATGAGGATGTTCAGATCCGGCTCTTATGTTTTTCATTAGAGGGGATTGCTTGTGATTGGTAATGGTCTCTTCCTATTGCCAGTATCAACTCTTTGGCAGAGTTTCATGCTGCCTTTTTTTGTTTTGTAAAGAGATATTTTCAACCAACCTTCTATTTCCTGAATGTTGTCATGAATTCAACTTATTAACTAAAGATTCAGAAAATTATGAAGAGTATGTTGTTATAGGGGATATTTCTCATTGTGACCAAGACATTGATGAGCTTCACAATAATAGCCATAGTATAAGTTATTTTGACATTGTGTCGAATGCATCCATTGTCTTAGGCTGTCAGGAAAATCGAATTGTCCCCTTTGAAGACTTGAAAGGTGATGAGTAGATTGACAAATCAACAAGTGAAAGTGTTGAATCTGTAGTAGATGTTGAGGGCAGCTCTCAATTTTCTGGTTTGCAAGGGCTGGAAGATCTCAGTAGATATGAGGAGGAAGGAGATGAGCTTAAAGGTTCAGATCAACAATCCTTCTTATATGACTCTCTGAAAAAGGATGAGCAGTCTGTATTCAGCATTGAGACCAGTAATGGTAAAAGAGAGCAGAAAAAATTGGATCAACAGTTTATGATGCATGTTTCTTTGTCAGATGTTGAGCACCCAGCTTGGTATGAATTTTTAGATCCAATTGCCACTCATATGGAGATGTTTTGCAGTAAAAAAATTCCAGTTGTTGCCATCATTGAGGTCAGATTTTTTTAATTGTATGTTTGATTTTAAAGATTATGTTTCAGATCCTACAGTCTATTTGTCTATAACTTTGCATAAAGTTGCAAGTCAATTGCTTTCTTGGCTGCTATGGAAATCTATGTTTACCTGACCAAAATTTTAGATTTGGTTAGCAGTACGAGTAGGTAGAGGAATAAGCTCCTCATACGAGCAATTAGATCTTTTTCAATTGTTGATTTCATGAATAAATAGAGCAAACTGCAGGAAGACTACAGGTTTGCAGAGGGTACTGACGACAAGACAGGTGTCCAAGAGGATGTAAGTACAATTAACTTGCTTGTTGTCCATAAGCAAACTGATGATATTGGCAAAACAACTGTGAAGATTGATTTATATACAAACAGTTTGGTATGTAAAGCAACCTTCAAACCAAATGCATGCATCAATTATTATGTTCTAGGTGATATTGCTGCATTTGCAGCTGCTAATCTAGCATCCATGTCAGTTGAAGACAACAAATCTGTCAATAGAAGGGCATTTTTTAAAAAGACTCTTTCAGCAACAATCTCAGAGAAAGTAAAAACATTTTCAAAGGCACCTCTCAAATTTTGCTGGCCAAGTTATAAGAAGAAATCAATGGAACCACCAAAGGAAAGATGTGGGTGGTGTGCTTCATGAAAATCGACTACAAATTGCCGCAGAGCCTGCTTGCTGAATTTGGCTACATGTAATCTCATGGAAGGTGCTGCAAATGTACCTGGTGGTCTTCATCCAACAAAGAATGGAGAGGGTCATCTTCCTACTGTTGCAGTGTATATACTATACATTGAAGATTGCTTATGTAGTTTAGTGTTTGGCCCATGGGAGAATCAGGACTTCAGAAAACATTGGTGCAAGTGTCTTGAGCAAGCTTCAACAACAAAAGAAATCGGGGAATCTTTTCGGCTCATTACATCAGTAACAGGTTGGACTAAACATGCAGATGATTTTTCCCCTCAACTTTCTGCAAATCATATAGGCACAAGCTCTGTTTTCATAGCTGCAAAACGGGGAGGTGGAAGGCTCTCTACTTAAGTACTTCAGTGCATCTTACCATGTGAGATATTAAAACGAGCTAGACGCCAAGGTGGATTTAGGAGAATACCTGAAATTCTTTATGCAAAGACTACCAAGTGCCTGAGAGATGAAAATAGGTGTCGAAGAGGTTGCTTGAAATGTGGAATTACAAGAACAATCATTGCGCCAATCCAGACCAACTCATAAATTGAGTGCACATTTCAAGTCATCAAATCCCAACATCAAACCGATTTCAATCTCTTTTATTTTACCAAATGAAACCTCGCCATATGAAAAGATTGTAATATCTAGATTTGTGTGAAACGTGGGATCTATCCATCTACGGTTTGATAAATTTATGCAGGTATGAGACCGCACGCAAAGGCCACGCATGTGTTTATTGTGAATATAGTTTGGTTATAAATCGTTTTGACCAGTGAAAGCATCAGATCCCATGCAAATCACATCATGAAGAAATCCACGGAGAGGTTCAGAGTTTGATGATGTAGGCGAAGGCATTGTCAGTATAGAAGGAGGGGAGACTCTGCACAGGTTTCGTTGCGCACATTCCCTACCATGACATTCAAAAGAAGGAATGGAGACCGTAACAAGCATGGGTGTGGCCATGTTAAATTCATTCACTGCTCTAATTGTGGTAGATCTACTCCCAAGGATAAGGCTATGAAGAGGTTTCTTGTTCGTAACATAGTCGAGCAAGCTGTCATACGTGATGTTCAGGAGGCCCGTGTTCACGATGGATATATGCTTCCAAAGTTATACACAAAGATGCAGTGCTATGTGTCCTGTGCTATTCACTCTCATGTTGTCCGCGTCAGATCTGGGACTGATCGTCCCAAAGGTGACCCCCCACAACATTTTAGACGGCGGGAGGAAGGTCCTAGGCCTGGCCAAGGTCCTCGACCAGGTGTCACAAATCCAGCAGCTGGTCCTCAATGAATTTTTCATTTCAATTCAACATATCAAGACAATGCTTTGTATCTGAAGCTGCTGGAAAACGGAAAGTCAAAGAACCAATTCCCATTACACAAATCATAGGGGAGATAGCAAATATGATGCATGAATTTACCCAATCTGGTGGAGTAAGACCTTTTGAAATTTCACTTTTGGTTTCTGGTTATGATGATAAATTGTCATCAGTCGAATCCGAGTGTTGCAGTAGGTCACTTAGCAGCTCAGGAAATTCAAGTCAATCTCTTCCAGACTTGAAGGCATAAGATCTGGGAACAATCGAGTATATATCCCAAATTTTCAGGCACATAATCAATGGCAATTAAAATGATCGAAGATAGTTGAAGATAAGAAGACAGGTGGCAGAGCATCAATAGAAACAATCAATTTCTAGCCTTCAAAGACACCTGCTATCAGATTGGAGATATCATGAGATATTCCATATTTTCAGGAAGACATTTTTAGGTAGAAGACTTGACAAATTTCAGGAGGAAATGAAGTTAGTTGTAAATGAAAGATTTGATGGAGACAGAGGGCTCGAAATATTTTAGCTGTCTCAAATTTTTTGCATTATTTTTAATTTTTATTTCCTAGTAGATAGGGATAATTTGTTGGTGACATTTTGCTATTTAAGATAGCACTTATGTAATATTAATGATAGAGGCCCGAGGGGCTAAGGGTTGTAGCTTCTAGGCGTGAAATCACAGAAGTCTTTGCCAAGTTTATGATGGTAAAAATGCAAAGGTTGTAACTTTAGAGTTTATTGTTGATGAAGCAGTCATAGCTATAGCTACAGGGCACAAACAATCTGCTGGAGCTGATTGAAAAGATGAATCTCAGGAATAGCGTAAAGCTATTGCAAGCTTTTAGAGTACTTTGTCATCCACCTGATGAGTGTACTATTTCTATAATAGTCGACATGGAATTTCCAAAACCAGATGATAAATTGTAAAGGCTGAATAACTCCATGCCCAATACTAAAGGCACAAGGTCTGCTAGGTTCTTGGAAACCTCACAAGGAGGTCTCCATCCCAGTTGGAGCCAATGTTAGCGATAAAAAATGCACTGGCAATTTTTTTGAAGAATGATGCCTAATATTGCAGGGAAATTTTGACTACCTTCCCGAGCTCCAAATGCAGATTTGAAAGCACCATTGGAAATCTTAAGATTTCTAGATGTCGATCAACTATTCAAGCATGCAAAACAGACTTTCCACGACTGAGAAATTTGATTTTAAAAAAAAAATTGTGCTTTCACCAACTAACTCATCTTGAAATTTGCTAGTTAGCTGGTGAAAGCTCTGCTTTTCACCGGCTAAGGAGTAGATTTTTGGGTAAATTAGCTGGTGACAGCCTGTCACTGCTAGAATAACCAAATTTTTTCCCAGATTGGTATTTTTTGAGTTTGAATGGTTTGAAACCTCTTCAAATGGACAATTGTTGAATTATCAAGTCTGATTCAATGGCTATTTTTGATGAATAAGGGAAAGAAGAGGTGCTTCAATCTTTTTTGGTATTTTTTTCAAAGGCAAAAAATTAGTGTTTTTGCACACTTCACCAAATTCGAATTTTGTCTTTGGAGGACCAAATCAAACAGCCTTGGGAGGCTAAGCTACACTTCATCAGCAATCTACTACTCTTAGATATGATTAGATATGGATTGACCTCATCTTGAGGGTTTTTCCTATTTTATTGTAAATATTGTTTTACTTTCTGTTTTTAGAATAATTGATCCATCTTTTTAGGATCCGAAACAACTTTGTAAAGGCTATAAAGCCTAGGAATTCAGTCTGAAGAAAGGGTTCAATCCTGGATACTTTTTGGCTATGTACTTTGACTCTTTTATGTTATATGAATCACAGTTCTCTTTTGTTACCAATGTCAGTATTGTTCATATGTTCACCACTCTGTAATTTGATTCAGTTCAACTTAGCTATTGAGAACTGTCATCTTCTTGTGTAGCTCATGAATGTGAATTAAATGATTCTCTGCTATCTTGTATGACCCTACATGTCTGTGTACCTGGTTATCCTGAATAGTATTTTTCACACCTTATTTCATTACTGTAACTGATATTTGGTCTCTAAAAGCACTAGTTTATTTAGATGCATAATAAGTTGTCCTTTTATAAAGCCTTCCCAGTTATCCCATTGTTCCAAACACTTTGATTATCAAATTTCTTAAGTTACCAAGCATTCTTAGCCTACAACCCTAAGGAGTTTCTTGGAGCGATAACAGGTGTATTTGGAGAAGTCTCCAAAGTGATCCCCTTATGGCTAAGATCTAAGCATGGCCCTCATGGGAAGATGCTTTAAAGAAGTATACAAGAAACCCATGGGTGTGGTCATGAAGCCCAAAGTTTTTTTTATGAATAATTACATGAAGGATATTGTAAATGCAGGTAACACGCTCATATATGGATAGTCCTCGTCATTTCATTTCCAACAGTAGGTGGAACATCACGTAGTTCCTCATGGTTGAGAAGTTATGAGTTCATGCAGTTGGAAGCCCTAAAGATGGGTTAAGAAGCCCCTAATTGATTTCAATATGGGTTAAGAAGACCCTAATTGGTTTCAAGTCATTAATGAAAGAGTAAAGTGGTTGTAACAAGAAAGTTCAAGCAACCCTAAAGTTAAGGAAAGAGGTTACTTAGAAAAAGTATATATACACCTCAAGAAGTCACTCATAAGTACATTCACACACACATTCTATTGAATATATTCTATGTGAGAAAGTAATTTTTATTGGAGGTAACCAAGGAGATCTAAGGTAAATTTCAGAGGGAAGATGGAGTGAAGAAGGGAAAAATTCCAAGGGAGGATGGAGTCTTGTGATGATGTGTTCTAAGGTATGTTATTTAAAGGTCATATTACCATTTTCACTATAACATTTTGTATAGAATGAATCAGATAGTGAAAATTGGAGGATGTTGAGAATACATATGAAGGTACTTGTGGTTAAAATTTCTACTTCTGGGTCATTTTATTTTGGAGATACACTCTGTGGAAGATATGGTTTTTGGCTAGTCCTGAAACTAGTATGAAATAGGTGTTCCAGGTATAAAAGTCACAACTTTTTCATTGAGGATCCAAATTTAGTGAGACCAATTGAAGTGGAAAGATAACATTTGGTAGTATCTTTTGTGTGAGTTTTAGAATCAGATATGAAATATTGAGCGTGGGGAATTCTGTACAAGTTTTATCTCTAGAATAGGCTAAAATTGAGGAAGGTTTGTCATTTTAGCTATAACTTATGCTATGAGAAGTTTCATACCCTGAAATTTTGAGGCGATGGAAGAAATATATTAGAGTATATGTGATTAAAATTTCAAACCTTTATTCATTACAGGTATGAATGTATGCTTGTTGAAATTTAGGGTTTGTGACTAATCCAAAACTTGTCCCGTGAGACTGAGGTAAAGTTTGATGAAGATTTTATTCTCTTGTTGTTGAAGTTGAGGAAGAGCTACAAGTCTCTAATATTGTGTATCAGGTCAGCTATAGGATCATAGGTATTCTTATGCGTTAGTTTTGAGGCTTATTTTTATGTTGTTATGGTACATGCTTGAGACATGTCATGGTAGTGATTGTGCATGGTACACCTTGGTGATGCTATGATACATTGTTAGAAGAACATCTTGGATACTTGGCATATGGTTTGTTGTATGGTATATGAGTGATATGTCACATGTTCAATGGTATCTCTTGGTACATGGTTTATGGATGTTGGCACATGCTTGAGGAATATGGTTTGAGGTGCATCTTGATTACTTCTAGATGATGTAATGGTCATGCCTTTGGTATCTTGTTGAGGCATTGCTATATGTTTGAGGCACATCTTTCGTGCATGGTGTGAGGAATATTCTTGGTACATGTGTTGGGCTCTAATATGTCCTAAAATATAACCTCTATGCATCATCCAAAGGTAGGCACTGGCACAAGAATTTTACTTGTCGCGTACGTAGGTTCTTACCTTCCGTTTTCAATACCCATCCTCCAGAGATGCAACCCATGCAAAGGGACAACAATCATAACAAAAGGAATGACAATTGTTCTGTTCAAATGAACAACACTACCTGCAAAAGGAACAACAATCATGACAAGGGAACAACAGTCGTTATATTGGGTCGAACTAATGTTGTATTAATTGAGTTGTAGTACTTGCCCAACTATTTAATTTGTCAACATGGGGTTTGTAAAATGAAGAAGCACACACAAAGTATATGCAAGATTGAAGCGGAAATAATCTAATCTAATGTTTAAGCTATGACTGAAATTGAATCATTAATCTAACACATGACTAAAATAGATTCATTAATCTAACACACGACTGGAATTGGAATTAATCTAGGACTGGGAAATTGTGCAAATGAAATTAATCTAGGAATGAGAAATTGCGTAAATGGAATTAATCTAGAAATGGAGAACTACATGAAGGAAAAGCAAATACAACATGTGAAGAGTTGAATGACACAACAACATATGAGAGCTCTCACCAATGAAGCAATCCTATATTATAATAATCAAACCAATCTTCATAAAAGAATAATGAAAGCATGAAAACCAAAACCATGAATCAAAGCTAAGAATTCCTTTCTCTTTCGAATCCTAATGACTACCATTAATGACTACTCTAATTCCATATTCTAATTTCTTGATTACTACTCAATTACTTGAATCCTCATGAAGAGAGAGAACTCTTTTTTATACATGAGGGCCTTGAAGATAAGATAACCATCTCATAATTACATAACCACTTTTCTCTCAACCCATTTCCCATTATTACAAAATATAATCCCTTCAAATCCTCACACATATCTCTCATATATCTTGGATAAGATATTCCAACCAAATCTCCATGATCTTCTCCTTGGAATGGGCTTGAATGATCTCCTCAAATATTGAAATGGAGGAGGAAGTATTCGAGAAGTCCTTTTAAATTAATCCTTATCATATTGCTACACATTACAAAGCTCACACATTTTTGAGATATATATGAAAACATGTCAATTTTCTAACATTTAATCACAAATCCATTTTTAATACTAAAATGAATAAAGTGAAAAATAAGAAGGTGAAACCCAAGTATATTTATGAAATGATATCGTGAAAGGTTAATGGGGTGATGAAATGTGAAGAATAATGAAGGGAAATGTGGATAAGAATAGGACATTTCTGAGCCCCAACATACCCCCCAACTTAACTTGTTGTATGTCCTCATGCAACCATGCATGGAGCTTCTCAAGAAATTTTGGCATCTGAAAGTTGGCTTTGCGTGATGATAATGAATGTTTCCAGGATGGGATTTACATGAGTAACAATTGACATTTTCTTATGGTTGGTTCTTGTGTGACAATAATGAATATAAAGAAATGTTGGTTCTTGTGTTAACAACATTCATTTCGTTTTTTTGTTCTCTTGCTGTTATGATAATAATTTGCCCATATTCTTACTGGAAAATATATACTATCAATGTGCATAAGGAAATATCACTGAGTATAAGAAAGCCCTTTTTTTTTGTATATCTGTGAATCGTGCCAATATGTATGTTGGCCCTTGACCAAGTTCTGGGACAATATTGGTCATGTGACCTATTTTGGGACTTCGACAACCAGTCGAAGAAGGAGTGCAAGATTGAGCAGAGATCAAGGGATTTAGGCCCGCTTTTGAGTCCTTTTTGGGTTTTTTGGATTATGTAATGGGAAAGGGATGTCGGCCTGTGGGTTTACCCATGCTTAGGCCCACTTTTGTAAAGTATAAATAGATATCTAGGCATCTAATAGAGATATATGTGTATGTAATGTAAGCTAAGTGCTAGTAGATATTGTAAGTTCTTTTTGCATGACTGTAAGAGGCTTGCAGAGATAAGTGTAAGTCATTGTAAGAATATATAGAAGGATTTGTGTTGTAGTGCAAGGAAGAAGGATATAGCGAGCTACGCAAATCTTCTATCCTATGCGAAGAAGGGTTTTTAATGGCTCTATACTGTAACTAATTGAAGACACTAATAAAGAAGAAGAGTTGGTGGACGTAGCCCCAGGATGGGGGTGAACCACGTAAATCTATGTGTTATGCTTTGTTCTTTGACTCAATGTGCTCATCTTTGCTTTTGCTAAGTGCTTCGATGTATTTAGATAGATCCACTTATGCTTTGTGCTTCTTAGATGTGTGTGAATGTTAGATCTGACATGTATGAGGATGTTTAGTGCCGATCTATTGGATCTGATCTATTTTAATATTGCTAAGTGCTCAAATACCTTAGATCTAAGTAAATGCTATGATGCTTTGTGCTATCTGTGAAATATAATAAGGGTTGAATATTGATGAATGATCGATGCTAAGTGTTTTGTAAGAGATATAATCATAGATCTGTGTCCCATCTAAGGTTGCATACACCTGAGTCTTGCAACCACCCCTACCTCTACATCAGGTGAGACTTCATCTTCTTCACAGGTGTTGTCGAAAGGCCCGATAGTTACGGTTTTGTTGGTGCGTTGAAACCCGGGTCTGCCCCTGTCCCAACAAATGGTTCCGTTACCGGGACTTGAAATTGTGATTGCTGGGAACTGAGAAGAACAAGCTTTGTGCAAAAAGGTTGACTTATAAGTCTTGTGCAAAGATCTGTGCCATAGTGCGCAATATTCTACTCGATTTATAAAGCTCTGTGCTAAGGAAATGAGTTCGGATCTGAAAGAAAGAGGCCCGATCTAAGGAAAAGAGGTCAGATCTGATGAAAAGAAGCAAGATCTAAACGCTTTGTGCTCTAAGAAAGGTAAAAGTGGAAGTTTATGAATAAAAGAGGTCAGATCTACAGAAAAGAGGTAAGATCTATAAGCTCTGTGCTCTAATAAAGGTAAGAATAGTCAAAAGTTCTTAGATCTAGAAGCTTTATGCTCTGTAGAAGTAAGATAAGTGGAAATGTTTGTTTCTAGAGCATGGATCTAGGTATTTTTGATAGATTCCATCCTAGCTTAAAAACTAGGGCATTAATAGGTGAAAGAAAGTTTGATATGAATAGATTTGATAAGCACAATGATAGATATATTATACCTATTCATAGAAGAATGTTTGGACTAACAAATGGATGCAAGATCCTAGAAAGAATTTTTTGCGGGTTAGCTACCACGATCCTAGTGCACAGTACAAAAGAGGCTAGGGATCATTTAAAAGAAAGAGAGGATT
>JASDQU010682960.1:3404-21919 GCA_032191745.1 Picea mariana
GTTAGGATGATCCCACTAAATCATGAAAGCGAGTAAGATCCAAACCATTCGGATGCCACCTCACCATGGAAGTTTCTCCTTCTAGAAGATTCGAGAAAACACTCGTTTTTCCCACGTGTAGGCATTCTCGCACCCTGCCTATAGAGCAACCTGTGAACCTCTCGCAATCTAGCTATGGTGCAACCTGCGAGAATTAGTCATTCTCACACCTTGCCTATATAGCAACTTGTGAACTTCCTTTTTATAGGGTTTTTCCAAAGGAAAATGCAACTTCTTTTCTCAGGAAAAGTTCTTCTCCCTTCTCTCTTTCGGAACTCAGGCCACTGACCCCTCTAAAGGCAACATATAGGTTTACATCATTAATGGTCATAGGGATGACAAAAATAATGGGTAATAACTATAGGACTTTATAATATTTCCATGAATGTGTATAGAGGTCTATGAAGATGTAGAAAGAGCTGCAGGCTGATATGGATTAACTACTTACTATATGGCCTTTAACACGATACAATTTCACCTCGGGAAGAGAAAGTAATCATACACTTACACACCATTGTTGGTAACATGTTTATGATATTCCCATTATTACACCTCTCTACTCGTCTATTCTTTGATTTCTCTACTAACAATTTGTTCACATGTGTCCCATCTCTTCCTGTTATTGATTTTGGAAATGATTTTTATTGATGACTATGGGTGGTTTCAAATTTCTACCCATTTTCTTGTACGTATGGACAATGACATCTAGAATTATTGTAACTCTTACATCAAGAAGAATCCAAACTTGAAACATAGGCTCCCCTCATCTATCAAAGCCAACAAAAACAACAAAAAATAATCTAATATACATCCCACCATACAAGCAATACATGTTCAGTGTCTGCGCATTCTCATGATGCTTATACATCGGTTCACTTAGCCAAGCAGTTGGAAGGCACACCTGAAGAGTACCTACAGATAGTTAATAACATCTTTAATGCAGTCACCACTGGAGAAAATTAGCACTTTTGTGTTCACGATGTACTTGATTTAAAGTATAAATAAGTAAAGAAGAAAAATATTCCAATTGATCCAAATCCTATGAACAACCAACTAATTTCTTATTCTCAGTTGTGGATTACTTCTAGTCACATAAACAATAGCTTCTCTCAGGAATTTACATTTATGAGTTTGCGAGGGCAAGATCATTCTTATAAGACTGCAAAATCATGGAGATGTGGTCAGTTAATATACTGGTGGATTACATTGCCACACCATGAAGCGCCTGGCTCTACCAATAATGCTCTTTATTTTACTACCACCATCCCTACTCTTGTGGATGTGGTTGACTCATTGAAAGGTAAAATTGCAAACCCTGGCTAGATCATGATTAATGAAAATGAGAATGATATCATGATTGACTATTCTGTCATCCACAACATCTTCTGGAATGAATGAATGGATTGCTAGTCATTCACACTCAATTGCAGTGGATTTACTAAAGTTTATTCAAAATATTATACCAGATTTCATAAGGTGGAAAATTACACGAGCCAAGTGCATGAAAAGAATGCACATCAGTCAGGCCAGCCACATAACATTGATTAGTGCTTTGACATTGATTGCAAGAATCATGTA
Source organism: Picea mariana (assembly GCA_032191745.1). Taxonomy (NCBI): domain Eukaryota; kingdom Viridiplantae; phylum Streptophyta; class Pinopsida; order Pinales; family Pinaceae; genus Picea; species Picea mariana. Next base: position 5,022 of record JASDQU010682960.1, read on the forward strand.
AACTTGAGATGTGATGAATTCAATTTGGGTGTACCAATGTATATTAAAATTCATAGGTAAAAGAGTTATTAGTTTCCTCAGATGGGAAGAAAACAAGTTGGTGATGAACCTCAACGATTTCAAATGAAGAAGCCAAAGAAACACCAACTACTACAATATTAGGAAGAGGAGAAGTGAAACGTTCGACATTGAGTGTGATGCTGAAGAAGGCCTGGTTAATGTTTGGGCATAGGAACGACTTATCTAAAATATGGAATATGACATAAACGTTGCTTCTAATCTCCCAAATATGTTATACATAACAAATTAGGAAATGAAATGCATTAAGATTTTGCCTCCATCTCATCCTTTGAAATTGAATTTAAAATTTAAGAAGCTAATTTGTAGGTACAAAATGTGGAGTGATTGATAGATGGATTGTGAATTCCTCCCCCACCAGATGTACAAGATTTGTTTACGTATGTTATCTATCCTCTAAATAGGTATCCTGCATCACATTTGGCTTCACAATAAACTTTGAATTATTCAATGAGGTAGGGACTAGCTTCTTTGTGTTGGAAACATGCCAACAAATTCCCTCACGTGCTCACATGCACATGCATGTAAACTATATTTGGAATGTGCATACATGAACTCATTGTAAATATTGTGTAAAATGTGTAATCTATTTATGAATTGTTCATGTAACTATGTGATTTATTCATGATCAGTTTTGTGCAACTGAGTGATAGATGTTATATATACTGTAACACACCCAACCCCTTAAGTACCTTTTTGAGGGATGGGGCATCCAAATTTCTCTTTCCTTCTTTGTCTCAAATCATCTTCTCGAGATCTCCATCACCTTATGCCCGTCAAGAGCTTCCCAAAAACTATTTTCATACTCAAATCCAAGCTCTGGATTAGAATTTATTCCCTTATGAATCTCTTCAGGCGTCATTGGTCGAAGGCCATGTGGCACCCACGTGGGTTCACCTCTTTCGTACCATTCCACCTGGCACGGACTTGACCATGGTTTTCATCCCTTAGTGATGACATGGTCGCCAGAGAGGCGGTTACATGGGATTTTCCCCGTGCCCTTGTGATCGTCGGGCCTTCGGCCCTTCATCCTTCCTATCCATGTCTGAAACATTCCCGGAGTCCCGAAGTCCTAGATTCCTGCCACGTGGCTCCATCCTTCAGCGAGGTTCCTCATTGTGAAATTATGAACATACCTACAAAAATCCTTATCTTTTGAGGTCTTACCACGTAGTTCTAACCTTTGGCCCTTTTTAGAGCATACATTCTAGCAACCTATGTCTCTCAGAGTTTTGAAATCTCGAACTCCCGAGGTCCCAAAAACTATTAGGTCAAACAACTACGTGCCAGTAGGGGTTGACACATGAAAAACGACGGAGATGACACATGGCCCTATCAATGGGTGGCATGTGTCACGTTCCAATTGGAATGTAAGGCCTGTAAAAAGCACAAATCAAGGTGACATGTGGCATGCCAAACAATGTTCCATGTCATGCTGGGTGATGTNTGGAGATATGAAGTCCAAACTCCTACCTACAACTTTCCAATACCTTTTTATCCCACGGTTGAGACAGGTCCATGTAGATCCCTAGATCCACAACCTCTATTGCTTCATGAATTCATCATTCGGGGGTTCCACCCGTTTAGCACTCTTTTTACCCTAGAGTAGGTCAACATCAGACTGACCACAATCTAGATCCAATTTTTGAGAGATATCCCAAAGAATCCTCGGATCGATGGTCTGCATTACTTCGTGAGTTCGACATTCGAAGGTTCTGACTATTTAATGACATTTCTCTCTCGGAGTAGGACTTTGTCGGAGTGCTACACGTTATCTTTCCACTAGTTGATCAGACAGTTGGGATAATTTCTTAATGGAATCCCTGGATCAATGACTCACAACTCTAGCTCAAAGGTCCCTTGGTATCATTAATGGGCCACTTCTAGAGGGACACCTGTCAAACCAGAACACGTGGGAAAAATCCGTGGCACATGCCTCGGGTCACCAACATCTCTTTACTATGTCATGAGGCCACCACACATGGCATCATTGTTTCTCGACACGTGGAGCCCCACGTTCTTTCGGCGTGACACACACGTCCCTATGATCAAATAGTCGAAAGGAGTCTGAAAGGATCCTTAGATCGATGACCCACATTACTTTGCAACTCTGACATCCGGAGGTTTCGGTGTTATAACACCTATGTTCTCCCGAACTGTTCAATGTCAAGTTGACCATGACATAGATCCAACTGTCAGGGGAGATCACGAATACCCTCAGATCTACATCTCACATTACTTCACGATTGAGAATATCATTGGGGTTTAGTAAGAGGACAAATCCCACGATTGTGGGTAACTGACTGCCAGCTATTGGTCATCCATCAAGTTATCGGTCCAACAGGTCATCTTCAACGCATTTGGATGTTGCAGTGTTCATTCGCCCTAAAGTTTCGAAGTCCTAGATTCTCAAACAAATTAGCTCCTTTTTTAGTGTAGCGAAGGGTTCTAGGGACCTGGTCCTATGGAGCTTTGTCAAGCTCCAGAGGCTACACTCTTTAACTCTTAGCCAAGATTTGGTTAAGGTCATGGGCATGAGCCCATGGTCTCTTGGACAACTGGTTTGAATGGAGTGCCCTCTAATTCACAAAAATTAAGTTCTAAAATAGGGAGAGGCATTTTTGAACCAGCTAAGATGCCAAACTTGTCACCTTACCCCCATTCAAATGCAATGGCTTACAAAAGAGAAGTAATCATTATAACCATTAATTTCACATGAGGCACAATTAATCACAATTATAAACATTCAAATCATACATGTCAATCGAAGTGCATAGGGTAAATGAAATACTTATCTATTACAGTCAATCATCAATCAACTGAATATGGGTGTTCTCCTTTCCACCCAACCATTGGCTCAGAGGAATTAATTCTTAGCACTTTGGCCACCCCCGTGCCAAGCGATAATATCACTAGGAGATCTTTGCAATTTCTCAGAGATTCTTTTTCTTTCATATCCTTTGCGGGGCTTATCATATGCTCCCTCAGCATCAAGCTCACGACCTTCTGTTGAGGTCTCATTTTATGAAAATTCTTCAAGATCCTTTCTCTTGTTCTTTCCTTATAACCATAATGACATAAATCCTTCCGTTCTTCTTCTCAATTGAAGAGCCTCACACACTCCTCCTCTTTCTATATAAATATTTGGGTCACACATTCCCTCCCCAGTGTGTCTTCTTATTATCTGCCTTCATGTGTGTTCTTGCATGCCTTTTTCCTCCCCGGGAAGTTTCTTCACCTATCATGTTCCTTCTGTCAAAAGAAACTCGGGTCAATCTGGGCCTACAGGAAAACTGCACTCTGTGGTACTTTAGGCTAGTAGTTTTTTGTCTCCTCATCCAAACCCTCCATGCTTCCATTCATGGCGGTGATTGATTTTTCAACCACCAGTATTTCTTTCATTAACTGATTTTTCCTTTGGATCCAAATGAGGCTTATTATTTCAACAAATAGAATTTGGGTCATTTTGACATAATGAACCCTTTCTATAGTGTCCTCACTCTTTCCTCTAGTGATATCATGGTCAGTACTTCAAGGCTTCACCCCCCCATAGTTAGTTATTGAAAATCTAAAAAATAATACATTTACATTGTTCCCATGCCATAGCATGTTGATCATAATTAATGATTAATTACAAGTTGGGGGAAACAAGGGTGTTACATATATGGGCATACCCATAGAGGTGAAAGGCAATGTGTGTAGAGTGTATGAGAAAGACACAATAGTGTGTAGTGTGGTGTGTATGTGAGGAGAGGATGGTTGTATTCAAGTGTTGTCTATTGTAATCCTCCCTTGAATAACAAGAATATCGATTATCATTTCCCGTAGTTTTTTCCCATATTGGGTTTCCACATTAATCACTCTGTCAATTGTGTGATTGTTGTTGTGTTGTTTTTGGTTTGTTGTTCTCAGTTTTATGCTTTGTAGTTTCTCTGTTTTACTTCCACTGCATAAAAAATGGTATCAAATCATAAGTTGAGGAAACCATTGCATGAGTGAACTGGATTTGCAGGGTAATTTTCTGTGAAATAGGGTGAAAGAGATTTCCATTTTTTGGACGTTTTTCTGGTCAGGCAACCTACCTATTGCACTACAAAAGGAAGTGGCGATCCCAAGAGAAATATTTAAATCTAGGGTGGAAAGCAGTGAAGGGAGCGATAGTGGACTATCTCCATGGAAATTCGTTTGTCTGCGTATGAACACGATTTTTTTGGAAAGTTGTTGATCATGTTTTTCCTTGGTACAATACATGTGGATGTAGTGGTGTATCACCTATTTGGTGCACATAACTCCATGTTATTTGGTGCACAAAATTCTATGTAGATGCATAAAGCATGAGGTATGGAAGCGTGTTTTTTTGGTTTTATTATGCACAATAAGAGGATCGCCTTGCTGAGGGTATGCTTATAAGAGGATAGAGGTATTAAAGTTTTTTTTTAATACATTAGAAATTTCTTTAATAATTAAATGGGTGGATGTCATAAGATTATTTATTTAATATGTGTAACCTTTGTTTAATAAAAGGTTTAAGGGTTTTAAGGAAAATATTTTAAATATTTGTAATTTAGATTAAACCTTTTAATTATTGTTTTTTGGGTTCACCTTTAAGTAAGATAATTCCTCCATGTAAAGTCTTAGTATTATAAGCTACAATTTAGATGGTTTTTCTGCTAATGGAAAGCGTGTAGAGTTCTAAGTTTGAGGTGGATAAATTCAGCCGCAAGAATAGCTTTGTGCTATGGAAGCTCAAGATGCAGGATCTTCTTGTGCAACAAGGATTGAAAAAGGCATTGGCTGGAAAGACAAAGAAACTAGAAAGCATGACAAATGAGGACTCAGAATATCTTGATGCAAGATCCCTCAGCACCATTCGTTTGTGTATGGAAGATGAAGTTTTTTTTAACATCGCTGAAGAGGAGACAACAACAGGTTTGTGGAACAGACTGGAGATTATGTATATGACAAAGTCCTTGAAAAAAAATATATTCTTAAAGAGGCAGTTGTACAACTTGCAGATGAAAGAAGGTACGAAAATTCCTGATCACTTGAATGTTTTCAATACTTTGATTTGTCAATTATCTAGTATGGACGTAACGTATGAAGATGAGGATAATGCGGTTAGGCTACTATGTTCGTTGCTTGAGTCTTGGGATCATATGGTCACAACTATGTGATTTATCTCAACATATTCCATTGATTATGACATTGTTGTGGGAGATTTGTTCTATGAGGAGATGAGGAAAAGATCCAGTAAAGAAACCTCAACAATAGAAGAAATGGTGGTCAGAGGTCGATCTACAGAAAGAGGGAAAAATTAGAGTGGTACATCAAGGCCTAAATAAAAAGGCAAGAAGAGTAAGAATAAATGTTGGTTATGTGAAAAATCTGGGCATCTCAGGAAGGATTGTTGGAAAAGACAAAATGCATGCAAGGAGTACTCCACAAAAGAAGCAAAGGAAGATAATTTAGCTTAACCAAGTTCAGGTTATGGTTTAAGTATGGTTGATGAGGTATTGTCTACTTGTGATGTTTCACATCAAAATCATCATTCGTTATTAGATTCGGGTGCGTCCAACCACATGTGTATTAATAGAAATTGGTTTTCATGATTGGTCGGAATAGCCACAGTTTGGTCAATAGAGTGTCGACGTTTCGGATCCAAATCAAGATCCATCTTCAGGACAGTGAGCCTGGGTTCAGATAATGAGAAGATTTGGTTTTAAATACTGGAATTGACGTGAAAACTAAGTGTCAGCTAGGTTGTTTTGGTAAAAATTCTTTTTAATTATTTATTATGTGTGATTTAATTAGGGTTTTGTTATTTGGTAAAATTCTTTTTTATTATTTATTTAGTGCGATTGAATTTAATTTGGGTTTTGTTTTAATTGTTTTGAAATTATTAAATTATTATTAATTCAAAGTTTATTAATGTTTGTTTTAATTAACTAGAGTCTAGGTGGTTAGTAGGTTTTATTATTAGGTATTTAAGTGGTTTATTAATTAGCGTTTTGTTTTAATTGTTTTGAACTTATTTTAAATTATTACTAGATCAAAGTTTATTAATTTTTGTTCTAATAAACTAGAGTCTAGGTATTCAGTAGGTTTTATTATTAGGTATTTCAGTGGTTTATTCAATTATTTGAGGGTTTGCTTATTAATGTTATTTAGGTTTAATGTTTCTTTAAAAGGTTCTATTAAGGTTTAAAAAATTTTATAGGTGAAATAATCCTAAGCCTATTAATATTCTTAAAAAAGAAAAAGTTTGCTTTTAAAAAGTTTTAAATTCGAGAGTGATTAGGTGGGGTTTTTAATGAATTAAACTTAAAGAATTTTGAGATACTTTTCTACAAGGATTATTATTGTTAATTGTGAATCAGAGGGAGCCAATTTTCACTTAATTCTAACCCATTATCTCTGTTCAGGTTGCTAGGATGTTTACGGATTTCAATGGCTTCTCTAACACGACGTTTGAAGAGGTGATTTTCTTTGGCGAGGATTTTGGTGTCTTCTAGGAAGATATGGTGTCATGTTTTAAGGGAGTGTTCAGCTAGGGCGGAGGTGCAGATGTGTTCGTTCTTGATGTCAGCTCCATGTTCTTTCATCCTAATCTGGAAGGAGCGACCAGTTTCACCGATGTAGCATTTTCCACATGAGCACTCTATTTTGTAGATTCCTTTACCTTTGTGGGGATCGATTTTGTCTTTTACGGATCTCATATTTTGTTTGATGGTTACAAGTGGTTTGAAGGAGGTCTTAATTTCTTTTTTGCTGAGGACCCTGGCAATGTTATCAGTCACTCCTTGGATGTAAGGGAGGCAAGCGTCTCTATTAGGGTTCTGTTCTTTGAGGATAGTGGGCTTATTGCATGTTTTTTCTAGGGCTCTGTTTATTGCATTCTTAATGTCTTTGTGTTTATAACCTATGTTCTTAAAAGTCTTGGTAATGTGATCTATTTCTTTTTCTAGGTTTGCTTCATCGGAGATTCTTATGGCTCTAGTGGCTAAAGTTTTTAGGACGCCTAGTTTCTGGTTGGGATGGTGATGGGAGTTTGCATGGAGATAGTTCTCAGTGTGGGTATTTTTTCTATAAACTACATGTCCTAGATCCCCATTGCTTTTTCTCTTGATAAGAACGTCTAGGAAGGGGATGTTGTCATTCTCCTCGAGTTCCATTGTGAATTTTATCTCTTCGGATATGTTGTTTAGGTGTTGAAGGAAATTTTGTAATTCTTCTTTACCATGGGGCCAGAGAACATTGGTGTCATCAACATATCTTTTCCATATTAAAGGTTTTAGGGGAAAGGAGTCTAAGGCTCTCTTTTCAAAATTTTCCATAAAAAGGTTAGCCACAATGGGGGACAATGGGGAGCCCATTGCTATGCCACTGGATTGTTCATAGAATTCTCCTTGATAACTAAATAAAGTGGAGCGTAAGCAAATCTCGGCTAGGTTAGTTGTTTTAGGGTCAGTGACTTCTTTGATAATTTGGATAGCTTCATTTAAAGGGATTTTCGTGAAAAGGGAAACAACGTCAAAACTTATGAGGGTGTCTTGAGGCCTTATTTTTTTGTTTTTAATGATTTTAATAAAGTCATTGGAGTCCTTAATGAAAGAGTCAGTGTGGCCTACCAAGGGGCTAAGGATATTGGCTACGTGTTTAGCTAGCTCATAGGTTGGTGAGCTTATGGTATTTATTATGGGTCTAAGAGGAATATCTTCTTTGTGAATTTTTAGTAAACCATAGATTCTAGGGGTGATCTCATTGCTTGGGGTTAAACATTTCTTAGTTCTTTTGTCTAGGTTGGAGTTGTTGATGGCATTCTTTACTTGCTTTATGATTTTCTTAATAGGGTTGCAATTAATCTTTCTATAGCTGCCACTCTGAGAGAGGTGTTCATTCATTTTCTTATTATAATCATTGAGGTTCATAAGTACAGTGGCGCCACCTTTGTCTGCTTTAAGGATCACCATATTTTCATCGTTTCTTAAGTCCTTTAAGGCTGCGCGTTCTTCTTTACTCAAATTGATTTTTGGAGGTTTATCTTTGCGCAGAATCACTGAGCAGTCTTGGCGTATTATTTCTTTATCTTCATCGGCAAGGTGTTGTATGTTGTCTTCTATGCAACAAATGATATTATCGATGGGTACAGAGGTTGGAGAAACAACGAAATTTAGTCCTTTCTCTAATATGCTCAGCTCATCTTCGTTTAACGCGCGCGCAGACAAGTTAACCACCGTTTTCGTTTTGGTGTTTGTGTTGCTGTTTTCTTTAGTGAGTAACCGTCGTAGCTTGGATGCGTGCCTGTTTTGAGATTCTAGGTAGCTTCTTTATGCTTTCATGGCTGCGATGGCATCCACCTTCTTCCATAGTTCAGGCGCTACAGTTTGTGCGAGTTTCAGGTGGAATCTAAGCGCGTTTTTGGACAGTCGGTCCAAATTACACCTGTTCCTCTTGATTTCGCCTTTAACGATGGATAACCCTAGCCTCGAGAAGGCTGCGTTGTTCCATTTGTTTTTGGTTCTGTGTTGAATTTGTGCGAATTTGGGGAGCATGTTTTTATCCCTACAGTTTTTAAGAAATTCCAGATCTGCCAATCTTCTTTTTATCTTCACCCGGAGAAATTGGTTGTCAACTTACCAATCTATTGATGATGATGTTGTTTTTATGGGAAATTATTTTTCTTGTAAAATTGTTGGAGTTGGTAGAGTCTAGAGTAAAATGCATGATGGTTTTGTAAGAACATTAACATATGTAAGGAATGTACCCAAACTTAGAAAGAACTTGATATCCTTGGGAGTTCTAGATTCTGTTGGTTACACGTGTACAACTCAAGGTGGAGTATTGAAGGTGTCCAACGACATATTAGTAGTCATGAAGGAAAAGATGATTGGGAACCTTTATTAGCTTGAAGGAAGGACAAAAGTAAAACAAGCAGTGGTAGCATCTGAATATGCAAGTGACTCTATTCATTTATGGCATCAACGTTTGGGTCATATGAGTGAGAAAGGGCTTAAGGTACTGGTTGATCGTAAGTCACTTCCAAGTTTAAAGTTTATGAATTTGAATTTCTGCAAGTATTGTGTCTTTGGAAAAAAATGTAGATAGAATTTTAAAACAGGAAGGCATATAAGCAAAGGTATTCTTGATTACATTCATTCATATATTTGGGTTCCATCCCCTACAGTTTATTTTGGAGGATCATCATATTTTGTGACATTTATTGATGATTACTCTAGAAAGGATTGGGTCTATTTACTTAAAATAAAATCTAATGTATTTAATACTTTTAAGCAACTCAAATATTTTGTTGAAAAGAGCATTGACACGTTAATCAAGTGTTCAAGGGAAGATAATGGAGGTGAGTTCACATCTATAGAATTTGAAAACTATTGCAAGGAAGTTGCGATCGAAAGACATAAGGCCACGGTTTATACTCCTCAACAGAATGGTGTTATTAAGCACATGAATATGACTCTTCTAGAGAGATCAAGGAGCATGCTCAGTAATGCCAAGATGCAACATGAATTGTGGGCAGAAGCAATTATTACAACATGCTATCTAATAAATCGATCACCATCAACTGCAATAAACTGTAAGATTCCAGAAGAGGTATGGACATGCCATTCGTGTGATTTTTCAAATCTGAGAATATTTGGTTGTGATGCTTATGTTCTTATTTCTAAATATCAATGTTCTAAGTTAGATCCTAGATCAAAGAAATATGTCCTTGTTGGTTATGGTGATAATGGGTACATATTGTGAGATCCTACTACCCACAAACTCATCATAAGAAGAGATGTATTATTTGATGAATCCTCACTCTTCAAATTAAAACTGGTAGATGTTGAAGTGAGAAAAGAATAGGTACTGCAAGTTTGTCAAATTCATTTGGAAACTCAACCATCTTCAGAAAGGGGGGAGCATGAATAAATTCTAGAAGAAGAAGGTGAAGATGTAGAAAATATCCAGGAAACTGAGGATATGCCTCAACCATCTCTAAGGAGATCTTCACGAGTTAGGAATCCTCCTACAAGGTATGATGATTATGTTTCATTTGTGGCTTTGGTTTCTATTGATGGAGAACCTAGTTGTTCTTAGGAAGAAATTAAGGTATCTGAAAGTGCTTAATGGAAGAAAGCTATGAAAGAAGAAATGGATGCCTTAGAGAGGAATAAAACATAGGACCTAGTAGAACTTCCAAATGATAGGAAGTTTGTTGGTTTCAAGTGGGTCTACAAACTGAAAAAGGGTGTTGATGATAAAGTCGAAAGGTACAAAGAAAGACTGGAAGAAAAAGGGTATTCTCAAAAGGAAGGTATTGATTTTCATGAGATATTTTCACCAGTTGTGAAGCTTATTTCAGTTCATGTTGTGTTAGCACTAGTTGCTTTACTTCATCTTGAGTTAGAGCAGCTAGATATTAAAACAATGTTTCTACATGGAGATTTATATGAGGATATATATATGGAACAACCAGAAGGGTTTGTTCAAGATCGCAATAAGAGGTTTGTTTGCAAACTTAAGAAGTCATTGTATGGCCTGAGACAGTCTCCCAGGAAATGGTACAAGAAGTTTGATTCCTTCATGGTGAGCCTAAATTTTACAAGAAGTGAATATGATCATTGTATTTACTTTAAAAATTTGGAAAATGGCATGTTCATTATTTTGGTGTTATATGTTGACGATATGCCCATGGAAAGCAAAAGTATGGTCGAGATCAACAGGTGAAAGGCTCAATTGGCTAGGGCATTTGATATGAAGGATCTAAGAGCAACAAAACAAATCTTAAGCATGGAGATACACAGAGAAAAGAAAAAATGGTAAGTTGTGGTTATCAAAATAGAAGTGTGTGGAGAAAATACTTATGAGATTCGGTATGAATAATGTGAAACCCGTACAGATCCATTTGGCTTCCCATTTCAAACTTTCTTCAGGTTTATGTCCTAGTAATGATGAAGAAAATGATTATATGTCTTGTGTACCATGTTAATGCAGTGGTAAGTTTGATGTATACGATGGTGAGTACTAGACCAAATATTTCACATGAAATTGGTGTTGTCAGTCGATACATGGAAAATCCATGAAAAGAGTATTGGAAAGTAGTGAAATGGGTGCTTCGATATCTTAGAGGCACAAGCAGTTATTCTATCACCTATGATGGTTCCAGAGATTCATTTTGTGGTTATGTAGATTCATATTTTGTAGGTGACTTGGACAAAAGGAGATCCACTTCAGGATATGTCTTTACTCTTGTAGGAGGACCTGTTAGTTGGATGTGAAATCTTCAAAACGTAGTCGATTTATAAACTACTTAAACATAGTATATGACTACTTCACATGCATGCAAGGAGGCAATTTGGTTAGAGGGTTTGTTGGGCGAGTTTGGAAGGATGTAGGACAAGGTGAAAGTATTTTTCGATAGTCAAAGTGCTATTCATTTGGCTAGAAATCCATCTTATCATAGTAAGACGAAGCATATTTTTGTTAAGTACCATTTTGTAAGAAAGGTTGTTGATGAAGGTGAAGTGGCTCTGGAAAAGGTCCATACAAAAGTGAATTTGACAAACATGTTTACGGAACCATACATGTTTTGTTAGAGAAGCTACAATGGTGTTTGGATTCTCTTGGCTTGCAAAAAAGGTGATGAAATAATTAAGGGCATGATATATCAGGTAAATTGTTGTCAAGGTGGAGATTGTTGGAAACATGCCAACGAATTTCCTCATGTGCTCACATGCACATGCATATCAGCTATATTTGGAATGTGCATACATGCACTCATTGTAAAGAGATTGTGTAAAGTGTGTAATTTATTTATTAATTGTTTGTATAACTATGTGATCTATTCATGATCAGTTTTTGTAATTGAGTGATAGATGTTATATATACAAGCATACCCATAGAGGTGAGAGTGCAATGTGTGTAGAGTGTGTGAGCAAGACACAATATTGTGTAGTGTAGTGTGTATGCGAGGAGAGGATGATTGTATGCCTATGCTGGCTATTGTAATTCTCCCTTGAATAATAAGAATACCGATTATCATTGCCCATGGTTTTTTTCCGTATTGGGTTTCTACATAAATCACTTTTTCAATTGTGTGATTGTTGTTGTGTTGTGTTTGGTTTGTTGTTCTAGGTTTTATGCTTTGTAGTTACTCTGTTTTACTTTTGTTGCCTAACAATTTGTAGCTATTTATCTTGTTTCCCAATGCATTACCTTGAAATCCTTAAAGCAACATCGTAATTTCACCATAGCCTAATTCAAGCTGAAATAGCTTTTTTGTTTTCCCTCTTTTGTTTATGAACAAAATCATGAAGAAAAAAGCTAGCGAAAATAACCCATTTTCCACTAATTATATGAAACTTTTCTATTTTTGACCCTATTTAAACTATTTATCATTTTTTCTTTATCATATGTAAGAACTTTCATAGAACCTCTATTTTTAACCCTATTTAAGCTATTTATCATTTTTTTCTTATCATATGCCAGAACTTTCATAGAAACTTTATTTATTCTTTTAAGTATGTATGTAGAGATACAAATCAAGATAAAAGAAATAAGAAGGAACGAAATGCTCAAACAAGACTTCGCATTGAGTTGCAAATACTTATGCATGATAGTAAGTTATATATGTTGATTCATATTTTTCAATAAGAATAATCTTTTTGTACATTTTGTTTGTTTTTTATAATATTTTTAATTAAGTTTTAAAATGTATGGAATTAATGATTTATTTGTGTTTTTTTTAATTGTTTTATTTTAAACAGTAGATTTGAGTGTTTATTTTTGTATAATTTTAATAAAAAATTTTAATATGTTAAATTTATTTTTATATTCAAAAATAAATTTTATTAAAAATAAAAAACTATTTCTTAAAACAGCTAATTAACACTTTTTAATTTAATTAAAAATAATTATTAAATTTATCATTATACTCATATATTATAAAAATAATTTTAAATTAAAATAATATTTTTTTAAAAGGCAATTCTTGATTACAAAAACTAATTGTTGTTTAGTAGACAATTCTCACTCACATATAAATAATATAATTATATGTCATGATGAAGAATAAAATTGAGTTGTACAATTTTTTGTGAAATTTGTTTTCAATCTCCCGTGTTATCTTCATTTGGTAAGGATTAAAAATATTCACTTGAGAACTCTGCTAGACAACCTATAATCCACCTTTTCCAGCATTCAATGTTGCTTAGCAGGTGGGATATCAGTGGCTTCAATATTATTTAGCAGACTAGATATTGGCAGTTCCAGCTTTCAATATTGTTTAACAAGTTGGATATCAAAAACTTCAATGATACTTAGCAAGCTAGATATTGACCACCCAGATGTAATAAGTCACCATATAAAATTCATGTCATGCTGTTCAATGTGAATGATACTGCTGACCTACTTTGCAACCACCAGTTGATGTGAGGTGCGTCATTTCACTGATTCACTGTTGATTAAGTGCTAAGAATTCCCCGGCTGTCAAAGAACGGATGAGCACGTCACTGTCAAAATATCAGAATTCAGATTATATAAAAACCACAGATCGATGGGTTTGGTCTCTTCAAAGGACAATTAGATTATATAAAAACCACAGATCGATGGGTTTGGTCTCTTCAAAGGACAATTGTGAATATCGGCTGCCGGAATTTGTCAAAAGAAATGGTGAATTGCTATTGCTGAATGTGAAATCACTGCATGGAATCTTTTCCAACTGTTGAAGTTTGTATTATCGATCCAGACAAGCGATCACCTTCAATCTTATTTTCATTTTCAGATCCCGTAGATGGATCTCGAAGCCAGGAAGACATATCCTGCAGGTCCGTACAGTGGCTTTCTGTCCAACTGGAAGTATTCTTAACTCTGCCGTTTTCACGGGTTGAGGTACTTTGTTTTTAGCCATCTACTTATTTTATCTCATATTTAGAGCCGTGCGATTTGTACTTAAATGTGTCCGAGTCAAAATACAGAGATATTTGTTGGGATATCAAGTTAAAACAAAAAAAAATTGGCACTTTATATCAATTCGTGTTACTTGAAAATTTTGTATGATATGAATTTTTTTATTTAAAAAAAAATTGCCCAACGGTTATAAAAATGTAAGCCTTGTAACAAGGTTTTATATGGGTTTAATTTGGTTACGGAGAGTTTTTTTAACAAAGGTTCACATTGCCCTTAACTTATTCAAAGGGACATTTCTTGTAAATGTTAAAGTGATATTCTCATTCTTGTAATCAAAATTAATAGAATATATATTTTAGTAGTGTTTTTTAATTCAAAATTATTAGAATATAGATTTTTTTTTTTTTTTAATATATATATATAGTGGTTGACTTTTATTTTTGGAATATTTGCTAGCTTTTTGTTTTAAGCAAATTATATTAATTGAAATAAACTAATGAAACTCATATTTATTACTAAATATTTATAGGAATGTGATTATCCTTTTAATGAAGAATATAAAGTATTGGATACTRATGAAAAGMTATCTTTAAAAGAGCTTATAAAGAAAGACAATGAAGTGATTTCYCTRATAAGAAGTGCATTTATGAATCAATATTTTTAAGAATAAGAGCCATTGTATCATSTAAATAAGCATGGGATATACACATATGAAGTAGGAGTTGCACCTAAGTCACATGCTAATGAAGAATATTAAAGGTTATGATTATYCTTTTAAAAAGAATATGAAGYATTGGATGMTAATGGAAAGATCTTTAAATGAGCTTATACAGAAAAATAATGAAGTGTTTTCTTTTAAAGAACACACATGAAAGAGCATTTACACCTAAATTGCAAACATTAAGAAGTAAATTTGAAAATGCCAAGATGCATCGTAATGAATCACGGTGGGTGCAAGCTAATGATGGTCTCTCATGACTACTTAGTGACAATACAAACCTGGAAAAACAACAATTTTTTAACTTGGGGGGATTATTCAAAGTACTTTCCAATGAATTTGAATATGGTGTAAAAATATGAAATGCAGGAAATCAAATTTGTTTTTTGAATATATCATTTTTATTTATAGAATTTGTGAATAACTATGTGAAAATTGAGTTTTTCTAATAGTGGTATGTTATTTTTCAAGCAAAATATAATGTATATGTCTTTGTTAGTGTAGGGGTTGAGCACCTTAACACTGAAATTTCCTTTAAAAAATTGTATAATTGTAGAGAACCCATTGTTCTACTTGGGGGATTTTTTCAAAATTATTAATTTAATATTTTTTTAAATTATGAAAGTCAATATAACCTTGAAATTACAACTCCTTGTGCTAGTGGAGGATATGAGGGTCTTAACATTATTAAGAGATTTTATTTTTTTTAGATTGTAGATCTCAGTCTACTCTAATGCAACTTATAATTAAAATGGTTAAGCTAAAAAAAGTTATAGCAAAAATAAAAGAGGTATGCATTTGAGGATTTTGATGTATGTCAAGAAAAAAAATAGATTAAAAATAGGGTAAAATCATAAAGTTGGGTAACACTTCTGTGAGAATCGGGTCTCCAAAATTCCTCGCAGCATTTTTTTGGCCGAACTCTTTTTTCTTTCAGCCGAAAGATAGGATTTTTCGGCCGCCGAAAGTTTGCATGTCAAATCGAATGGCGCCTTGATGATGCCCTCGATCGTCATGTACAAGATTTTTCGGATGATTGTTTTTCCTGCGGTAAGCATATTTCGGCCGAAAGAATTTTTAGTCGAAAGGTTTATTTTTAACGGAATCCATTAAAAATAAACCTTTAGGCCGAAAGATTATTTCGGCCGAAAACTAAAAATTGGGACTGTATTCAGAAACCAGAGAAATCCCCCAATCTTACATGAACTTTGGAGGTTGCAGACTCCTGCAAATACTTAGAATTTGGTTTCGAAAATGACACCATCATTTCCAAAATTGAATCTACTTTCAATTCCTATAATTTGTTTTCATTTTCTTTATTTTTGTCTAATTTTATTTAATTTTTTAAAAACATCATAGCATAATATTTTCAGACATTATGATTTGGTGAAATGAAATATCAGTATCTCTAAAAATATACAGTGAAAAATTTAGAAAAAAATATATTCATAATCCTTAAACTGTTCTTTGCAAAAGGGTATATTTAGATTTTAGTTTTAAGTAAAAATTAAGATAGATACAAGGTGTAGAGAAACATGAGTTTAAAATTTGCAACGTTTTCATCTTGGTCAACTTCAAAAAATTCTAGAAATTATATTATTCATCTGTTAGATTCAAAATTATAGTCATAATAAAATAGATTCTCTGTAGATTGTTGCAATATATTTCGTTTCTTAAAACATAAGTTTAATAATCGATACATTGTTGTAGAAAAAAGTTACTCATTATCATTCCTTTCATGTTTAAGAAACATACTGTTAAACAATTCTCAAATTGACATATCAGATCGTGATAACAAAAAATTGAAAAATAGTCATTGGAAAGCTAACACAATTCTTCACAAGTTTTGTTTTTACTGTAAAGTGAAATTCTAAATAAAAAAAATACTTTTGTATGCCGAAAGTTGAAGAACTTGTGAAAATACTGTTTTTTTTCTCATAAAACAAGCAAAAGTGTAACCCATCTTCATGATTTTACCCAATAGTAAACAATATTAATTAAAAAAATTATGTATTTGGAATGTATGTTCAATGACAAGGAATGTCAAAAATAGATATATTGAGAGTTATTCATAAAAATAGAAGTTTTAATGTATTTACAAACCAAACCACTAGGTTTGTCATCTTGAATATAAATCTGAGGCAACCAACTTAGCAAACATGTGTGTTATAGTTATCATACTCGCCTAAAAAAA
>JASDQU010682960.1:46041-62000 GCA_032191745.1 Picea mariana
TCCATAACTGGTAGTTTTGGCCGTTAAATTTCTTGACCCTAAACTTTCCATCTTCCGACATTGCTCCCACTCGAGCCAGGAACCCTCTTTTCCTGCGAGTTACCTTATGCTCTTATACCAGTTGTTAGAAAAATAGGACCGTGGAGCAATAAAATAAAACAAATGCAGAAACAAAACACAAAAGACACACAATACAAGAGAGACACAGATTTACGTGGTTCACCCAGTGTGGGCTACATCCACCAGAGAAATTGCCAAGTCCTTCCTTTATTATTATCCAGCGAATGAAGGGATACAACCTACAACAAAACCCATTGTAACTTCCTCTTCTTTCTCTCACAGTCTCCTCTCTCAGAAATACAATATTCACCATCAACCATAGCCACAATACATTTCCCTCATAAAAGAGGGTTTCCTTCTAGGGAAAAAAACCCTACCATAATCTCTACCGTTAGATCTGCGACCTTATAATGAACGGTCTAGATTTACAATGAAATTACAATATACTTTTACAAGGAAATTTTTGCTTCGGGGGACGCTGCCCCTGAACCCCCACTGGGGGCCCGCCTGCCCCCAGACCCCCCAGCCGGGGGGATAGGCCCCCCGGACCCCGCAGAGGGGGTACCCCCCCTTTGCACTCCCCCGCGTGGAAGAGTGTACATACTTCTGGTGTGTAAATACTTCATGGGGTATAAACACGGCTGAAAGTAAAAGACCTATAAATCAGGAAGATAATCAGGCTCCACAACCAAAAGCATTGTCCTCTTGGAAGCCATGATCAAGTAGAGGTGTTTGAGCATAGTTTCTTTGTTTATTTCAAGCTCGTTAAAAAATGAAACCAGGTTCGAGAAGAATTCTTTTTTCTATGAAAAGCTCGTTAAAAATGAAACAAAGGTCTGGGAATCAAACCCAGAGGTCATGAGCAAAGTTAATTTCCTGTGTCAAGCTCATTAAAAAATTAAAAAACTACCTCTCATGTTGAGTCGAGTCTTTCTCCAGATCTCATAAATGTTGAGTCGATTCTTTCACTAGCTCTCGTAACTTAACCTTCCTTTCATCTGCCTTTGTGTTTTGACCCTTTTTGTCCATATAGTACAAAAATCAGTGACAATTTGGATGAAATGAAGCTTGGGGGGAAAGATYTCCAACCTCCAGACATCATGCTAGAGAAAATCCACTAGCTTCCATCACATATCTAGGGGAAAAGTACCAACTATCCATGGGTCCCATTCGAAACCTTTGGACATTACGTTGGGAAGTTTTGAGATGAAACTTTGTTCCTTMTCATGCTCATTAATGCATGAGAATAGGTTACCAAGCTTCCTTTAATCTCTTTTTCAGACTCCCTAAACATGAAAATATTGTCGAGTGAACTTTCTTCCTTTCACACTCGTTAAAAGGTTTGAAAGGGCATCTTTCGAGTGGCATTTTATCTCTTTTTTGGCCTCGCGAGACTAATTACGAAAAATGACTACTCTTATCAAGCATGATTAGAAGAGTTCTCCCCTGTATTGTTTTACACTTTTTTCAGGCTTGGGAGACTGAATTTATGAAAAATTCATCCATGGAGTCATCTTTAAGTTCTTTTCAAACTCTCTAAACATGAAAAACCATCAATTTTACCTTCTTTGGGCTCATAAAACTATGCATCGAAGGACCTATTGGAGTCTAATCTCCAGGACCCATCTGGGACCAAACCCCTCCTTCTTTAGGTTCATTAAACATATGACGAAGGACTCATCTGAAGTATGAGCTATATCGACCATATGTTACCCTCCTCAATATTGTTAAAAACAAAAGAGGTACACATCTATCTGGATGGGGGGGGAATTGAAAGAAGTGGGTCAAGTTTTTGGGAAAACTTTATGGCAATTATTGTCTCCCTTGAACATGACACTTGTTTGCGTCTTGCCTCATAGTTGGGTATTCTACTTGTCTCTGATTCATAGAAATTCCATGTGTCATCCTAATTTTTCATCTAGTCTAAGAGTTCTCTTATTTCCATCACATTATGTTCTTGGTACTCATCGAATCAATGTTGCCAAGTCACTTGTCGTGCTTCATAATGTTTAAGGGAATTTTCACTTCAATCCATCCATCTTTAGTATTACCAATTTCCATTTCCTGTGTCAGTCCATACTCATTTGATTCACCATATTACATCACTTTCCTATGTCATTTTCATGTCGATGATGAGGGATACATCAAGGCCCTCCTTCAAAGAGTATGTTCCTGTCGACTTTAGCACATTATCTGAGAATTAGACTTAGAAACCAGTTAGTACCTTGGGACCTACATGCCTCAATGGCAGGCCTCCTCGCTTCTGACTGTAGGTTTACATCATTGAACTCTGATCAGATGATTCCACGTGTGTTCGATCTCAGCTCATTTATTCACATTCGCTGGAATGTACTAGGGTACCTTGGGATTCATTGATATCATTGGTGATTTCTCTCGCACTTGTTAACAATTTACATCAACGATTGGTAATCAAGTGGTTTCTACTATATTTGACATCAAATCATCTATTCACATGTCTATATTTGTATCACCTTAGGATCAGGAAGAATACCCTGGGTTGGACGCTCACTCTATTATGTTCTTTGTATAGATTGCAATGGACATGATTTGAGCATGTTGATATATATATTGTCACATAGATCCACATTATATTGATCTGTGTCTATGTTTTGTCATTTTGTAGCTCCACTGTGTATTTTTTGTGGCTGTGATCAGTTCATGTCATGGAGGTATGGATATACATTGTATCTTTGGTGGCCATATGGATCCACAATGTATTGTTCGGCAATTGTGCTTTGAGTCATCTCATATTCTGAGCATAGGTATGACTGCCTCGGAAATGGAACATATATGAATAATGTTTGATGATTGTTTGCAGCTTCTGCCAGGTTCTCCCACTCCAGCACCCTTGCATTGAAGAATTTGTAAAGTGTTTCAGCCATCTTTATTTCTTCTAACCTCACACTTTAGGGGGCATTTGTTACACACCAAAATGTCACACTTGAGTTTCACACCCTAAGTTTCGCAAGTGTCTCCAAGTATGCACCTTATTAAGTGTCAAATGCACTGTCGCAAGTGTTTTATGCACCTTACTAAGTGTTGCATTCAGTTTGTTGAGTGTCACAACCCCTTGAAACCCTGCTATAATCTCCTCTTCATTTGTGAGAAAAAAATTATCCACGTACAACACCAATATTAGTGGACCATGCCCAACAAATATAAAGTAGAAGTTAGGATCTACCTCACTCTTGGTAAATCCCATACTCTGCAAGTATCTGTCAATCCTAGAATACCATGCCCTGGGTGCATGTTTGAGTTTTTATAAGGCTTTATTATCCTACACACATGAGACTCCCTCCCATGTACCTCAAAGCCCTAATTTTTTACTATATATAATTCTTCCTCAATGATCTCGTTGAGGAAAGTTTCTTTCACATCCATATAGTGAATCCTCCACCTCATAACTAAAGATATATAAATAACAACTCAAATAAAATAATACTTAAAGACTGGATAAAATGTATCCTCATATTCCACTCCCTCTATCTGGGAGAATCCTCTCGCCAAAAACCTCTCCTTGAACTTCTCGTTGCTACCATATGCACCATGCTTGATCTTGTAGAGCCACCTAGAACTCACAACTGACTTCCCCTGTGATCTCGTCACTATGTCCCAAACATAATTCTGCATGATAGAGGTGTACTCCTCCACCATGGCATCTCTCAAAACCTATTGATATTTCGCTTTCTCAAAACTAGAAGGCTCAACATTAATGATGCTACAGATAAGCGCCATATAGTTCAAAAACTTCCATGAAGGCCTTATCTCTCAGACTACACTCCTAGGAGCCTCAACAACATCCCTCAATGTTTGTAATAGCCACTTGGGTATCCTAATATAACTATAATGGGGTAACTCCTCCTCCCCACTTGAAGTATGACTTCTTGAACTGGAAGTTGTTGAGCAGTTCTCATACTTTGAAGCCCACTTCTCCTCATTCTCAGTCAATGTCAATGACTCCTAATATTTCCAAGATGCCAATTTCTCCTCAAAATAACATCTCTGCACACAACTATCTTTAATTTTGATGGTATTAAGATCATGTAATCCTTTGAGGTCTTGTTGTACCCAAAAACTATATCCTTTTTTCCTGAAGGATCTATATTTTTCCTATTCTCCATAGGCACATGGATGTAGACAAGACAATCAAATATCCTCAAATTTCCTATCTCTGGATTCATCCCTGAGAATTCCTCCCCGGAAGTATTGTCCCCCAATATCATGTGAGGACTCTTGTTCTACACATATATTTCCATGCTACATGCCTCCACCCAAAGAAACATAGGCAACTCTTGGTCATGTATCATATCCTTGGAAGAATTGATGATGGATCAATTCTTACTCTCTGCAACCCCATTCTACTAAGGGTTGTGTGAAAATTTCAACTACCTTTTGATCCCTTCCTCCTTAGAGAAATCCTTGAAGTCATTGGAGGTGTATTCTCCCCCATTATCTGAACTCAAGACCTTGATATTCTTTCTTATCAGGTTCTCCACCTAATCCCTAAACTCTTGAAACTCAATGAAGACCTCATCCTTGGTATTCATAAAGAATATATAGGTTTTCCTAGAAACATCATCAATGAACGTCACATAGTACGATTCTCCCTACACTGATGATATTAAAATCAGCCCATTCATATCTATAAGATCTAATATCCTCTTGGACCTACTCTCACTGCTTGGAAAAGCATCCTTAGCATTCTTGCCAAGTGCACACTCCCTACTACTCAACACTGAACATTGGAATACCTATAACAATCCCCCTCATAATCAACAATGCCTTATAGTGAAAGTTTCTCAACCTCATGTTCCATAGCTCACACAGGATGTTATTGTCATGTACCAAATCTTGAACAGGATTTCCTTACAACCAATATAAAGTTCCCTCTCTAACCCCAACAACCATTGTTGTTTCCGAGATAGCTTTATCTTGATGTATGATTATTTTACCTCTCTAAAAATTAAAGTAAAAACCATTTTCCTCCATAGCTAATACTGAGAGAAAGTTATTCTTCATTCCCGATACATAAAGCACATCTTGGGAATCAAACAAACCTCTTGACCCAAGATAGAACAAAATTGTTCCGTCTTCCTTCACGCCATACTTGGCATCATCATTAATCTCCACATGAACACATGAGTACTTCTCTGCCAGACTACTTAATAACTCCCATGATTCTATCATATGATKATATGCACCATTTTCCAAGTACCACACACTCCTAGTAGTTGTGCTAGTATAAAGGTAAGAAACTAGTGAGAAATCCTTCTCAAACTTCGTTGCAAACTCATCTAGTTGTGTCTCTACTAATGTTGTTGCAAGCATCTTTCCTCTTACTTCTTCTTATTTGGACACTRAGATACAAAATTTCCATTCTTATGACATTAAAAACACTTGATTTTACTCAAGTCTTT
This sequence comes from Picea mariana, assembly GCA_032191745.1. Classification (NCBI taxonomy): domain Eukaryota; kingdom Viridiplantae; phylum Streptophyta; class Pinopsida; order Pinales; family Pinaceae; genus Picea; species Picea mariana. Next base: position 51,540 of record JASDQU010682960.1, read on the forward strand.
ATTCTTCCCCAACTATGATGTTCATCCATCACTGTTACCCTTATTGCTAGAACCCTTTCCTTTGCCCTTTCTTGTCCTACTGACAAGGATGAATTTATCATCATTACTTCCTTACTTGTTTCTTTTAGATTTGTCCCAAGTCTATTCCTGTATGCAATCATCCCAAATCCTCTGCTAATATGGGATTTTTTCCTGAGCACAAACTCCCTTGACTAATGGTTCCCAAGAGTTGGTAAAACAATTCAATGGCACATTCACGATCTCTATGCCATCCAATTTCTCCCCTATAGCTACAAGTTGATCATTTACCTGAGTTATCCTCATGAAATAGATGGTAAAATTGTCAAATATAGACATCTACATAGATCTAAGTCTTTCATCATGTTCTTCTCAGATAAGTGAGGAATTATATTATCCTTCATTAAATCCAAGTTTTCCTGCTAACTTTAGTCTCCTCTTTATGTGATCTTCCAAATCTAGCAGATCTATCGATGGAACAACTGCTTTGTCCACTATCTCCCAAAGTTCATATTCCTTCAAAGCCAAAGTAACTCTTGTTTTCTGAGATAGGAAATTAGATGCTCTATCCAATCTGTCTTGTTGTTGCCATATCTTAGACCTTATAAACTTCCCTAGAAATAACCTGTTGCTAAAAAATTCCCCTATACTAACTTGTACGATCTTGTATGCGCATGTTGCCACTGGAACCCATGTATGTATGAAAATTTCCTTAAGAAAACCCATGTATGTATGTGACTTCTCTTACTTCAACCTACATACAACTTTGTATGAATGCAAACACTAGTTCTACTTCAAGACAAGTTTTTTCCTAAAATCCAACCCTTGATTTCAGATTGTCAGTTATAGATCTGTTGAGATCTCCTTGCACATATGATAGGTATTCTATCAACTGTTGTGGATCTTATATCTCGCTTCCTCTCATAGCATAGGCTCTGATACCATGTTGAAATTCATTAATCGAGACACATAGGTACTTTTTTATATGGCGATTTATTTGTTGTAAATCAAATTATCATCTCACAAAATAGAATACACTTGTTAGAATAATCAACTCAAATAAATATAGTGGGAGTAATACTGGAAACCAAAATCTCAAACACAATACACAAAGATATTATTCCCATCAACTAATCTTATCAATTAAATAACTCCAAATCCTACAAGGACTCCCTTACTAGGAAAATGGCCCAAAGAGAAATGCAAAAAAATTTAGACAACACCTACAAACCTTAGCAACTCCTTATTTGTTGTACGATCTTGAACTTTCTTAAGGAAAAGAAAAGAACCCATGTACACGTGCACAAAGACTATACAAAAATCTATGTATGTTGCAACTCTTCTTCTGAAGTTCCAGTATGCTAAAAATTGTCTTGCGACTACCTCTATTCTCTCTTCTCTCTGATATTTACTGATATCTATATGGAAGTCCTCCACCAATCCAATATATCCTTGAATCACAGTCCTTCATGATCAAACCCTCTCTATGTCAAAAGTATCAAGTGCATCTTCCATCACCCTTGCCATGATTTTATAATATTGAGTTATGACCTACCCCTAATCTCCAAAGTGATTGACTGTTGAGATTACTTCTCACATCACTTGAGATCGATGTCTAATATTTAATTCACTAATGCTAATTACTCTTATCATCTCATTAAATAAAACTCAACTAATTAGTAAAACTAATTTACTTTGATAATTCATTTAATTAAAGTAAAATATCAAGGCAGAAGGTTTTTGGAAGACTTCCACACATCTAGACACTTAGACCCGTGTGGAAGTACCTTTCTTATGCTACCAACATCAACAAAGTCTACGTCTAGAATTTACACCGGTGAACCATGAAACCATGGGTATGCATGTAGATTTTAACCTTTTACAATTAATTATTGCAAACATATTATTAATAAAAATAGAAAAGATACAATGTCCCACACACACATTACTCAAATATTTTACCCTAGAAACCCAAACTAGGAAAACCAACAACCTGTTTAGAGTCGCACCTCTAATATTGTTTATTCAAAATCTTCAGTGTTTACAATACAATGTAAATATATGATCCTAGGAAATACAAAACCCTAATACATTTATCTGGATTATTCAAAAACCATAATTTCTTAACCAAAATTAGAAAACCATAGGAAAAAAACCATGTGTTGAAAAACCGTAAAAAACATATGCAAAAAATGCCTAAAATGGATGCAAAAAACTGCCAAAAAATAAAATTTCGGGACTCTTCCCCCTAGCCCTCTTTCTCCCATATTAGTTTATAATACATGCGATAAATTTTGCAAAGAATATAACACAACATTCTACCACTTGTTGTTTTCTTTGCATGCAAGGGGTTACAAGATTACATAGTCAACAATCTAGGATATAAATGCCCATAGATCCTCTACACCAAGAGAACTTCCCAGTGCTCATAGATTTTGTTAGTGAATATGAAGCATTCTCTAAAGTATCCACCTTCATCAACAACACCTTATTTTCTTCAACCATGACTCTCAAAAAGTGATATTGAACATCAATATGCTTTGTCTTTGAATGATAACTCGGGTTCTTTGCCAAATATATTGCAGTCCAACTATCACAATCTATCCTTAGAGCTTGTTGTACCAACCCAATACCCAAACACAATCTTTGTAACCATATTGCTTCATTGCTTGCAAGAGTGTTTTCCCTATATTCAACTTCTATAGTTGAGAGTGTCACTACAAACTATATTTTTATCATCCAACTGATTGCTCCTCCAAACAAGTTAAATACATACCCTCTTGTAGATCTTATATGATAAATATATCCATCCCAGTATGCATCAACAAACCCATGTATGTCCAACAATATTTCCAATCCTAGTCTTCCTTGGTATCACAATCCATAACTAGTAGTTCCACGTAAATACCTGAAAAACCTCTTCACTGTTGTCCAATGCTCTTTCATTGGTTTTGACATATACCTACTCAAAAATACCATTGCATGTGAAATTTCTAGTCTAGTACATACCATTGTATACATCAAACTGCCAACTACACTCGCATATGGAACACAAGACATATCGTCTTCGTCTTCATGTGTCTTGGTACACTGTTCCACGGATACATTTACACCTACAAGAATAGGAACCTTGATCGGATTACATTCCTGCATATTAAACCTATGCAATACTGTCTCAACATATTTCCTCTTATTTAATTAGAGTTTAATTTTTTCCTGATCTCTTTTAATTTCCATGCCCAAAATGAAATTTGCAACACCAAGATCCTTCATGTTAAATTTAGAGGACAACTAAGTTTTAACATCCTAGATAATCTCCTTTTCATTTCCTATGAACAACATATCATCCACATACAACAAAAAATAAATGACATGATCACCGATTAATTTTAAATACACGTAGTGATATGCTTTGCTCCTTGTGAAGCCAATTTCCAACATATAAGTATCAAATTTCGATACCACATCTTTGGTGATTGATTTAACACATACATGGACTTTTTTCAGCCTACATATAAACTCTTTATTTCCCTTCATAGCAAAGCCTTCTTCTTGCTTCATGTAGATTTCTTCTTCCAGATCCCCATTTAGGAATTTTGTCTTCACATCCATCTGTTCCACTTCAAAATCAAATGCAACAACAATAGATAAAATAAATCTAATTGAGGTTAACTTTGCAACAAGAGAAAAAATTTCACCAAAGTCAATTTCCTCTACCTAGGAATAAACTTTTACTACTAACTGAGATTTGTATTTCTCCACTTTACCTTCTACATTCAGCTTCTTCTTAAACACCCATTTATTATCAATGGAATTTATTTCAATTGACAACTCCACTAGATCCCAAGCCTCATTCTTATCCAAGGCTGTCATTTCTTCAACCATGGCCTTTTTTCAAAATTTTCCATCCTTTGAATCCATTGCCTCCGTAGCAACTCTAGGATCATCATCAGTAACAGATAAAGAAAAATTTGAATGGAGATCAGGTGGAGTATACCTTTCTAGTTTTCTTCTTTCCCAAACCGATCTCCTCAATATTGGAGTATGAGGATCTTCTTCTTATGATTATTTTTCTTCTGTAGAGTCTGATTCATCATCCTTCAACTCAAACTCTATTTTGTATGGTTCTTCCTTCCTTGATAGGATTTCTCGTTTGATAACATCTTTGATTTATCTAAATATGACATCTTAGCTATACACTAAATTCTTAGTTTATGGGTTCCAAGTCTTATACCCTTTCAAACCATCTTTATACCGTTTAAAGATACACTTTTCATCATTTTTATCTATCTTACACTTGTTTTCCTTTGGAATGTGAACATAGGCATCACCGCCAAATACCCTGAGATGTGTCAGACAATGTTTCTTACCAATCCATACCACACATGGAGTCTTGTCATCCAACACTAATGAGGATGATCAATTGACCAGGTAACATGTAGTACCTACTACCTCTGCCCAAAATTCTTGTCCTAACCCGACACCACTGAGCATGCACATCACTTTTTCCATCAACTTCCTATTCATACTTTCTACAACTCCATTCTATTGATGTGTATATGGAGTAGTATTTTTCCTTTCTATATCGCACTTTGTACATAATTCTTCAAATTCATTTCCACATAGCTCTCCACCATTATCCATCCTCAACAACTTAATTATTTTCTTTGTTTTATTCTTCACAAGAACCTTGAAATATTTAAACCTATCAAAGAGTTTATATTTCTTCATGAGGGAACATATCCAAGTATTCCTCGAGAAGTCATATATAAATGAGACATAGTACACATATTTTCCCGGTGATGGAATTGACATAGGTCCAAACACATCATTATGCACCAACTGTAAAATTCCTTATGTTCTTGTTGCACTAGAGGGGAATCTCACCCAATTTTACTTCCCATATATTCAATGTTCATAGAAATCAAAATCCACAGAGCGGTTAGAAATACCTTTAACCATACCTTTACCATGTAGTAATCAAAATACCTTCTCTCTAATGTACCCCAGTATTTGATGCCACAACATAGCCTTTTCTCTAGAGATTGTAGGATTTTTTTCTTCTTCAATTCCAATATATAGAACAATGGAACTATTGCACCCACCACTAATAGCTCTTCCCTACAGATTATACATAGTTCCAATCCAAACTCCCTTCAGCAACACCATTGCTACTCAAACCATCCTACAAGTTTCTTTCTCAAACATTATTTTTATAGCTGCATCATCCATTTTTCTTAAGAAATAAAATTTTTGGCTAATCCTAGGATGTGAATATTACCAAGGAGTGTTATGATCCTTCCATCCATGAGATTCAACTTGAATTTTACTTCCTATGATTTTGGTTGTCGAATCATCACTTAGGAAAACATCACCTCTATCATACCTTTCATATTCACAAAACCACTCCCTATGGGGAGTCATATGAAAGGATGTGCATGATTCAACCATCTATGCCTCATGATCTGCATGTGTTCTTGAAGAATCCAAGTACACATCTGCTTCTTCCGAGGAGGCTTTTTCTTCTATATAAGGAGCATCTTCAGATCCCTTCCCTTTCTGAACACTTTTGGATCTACATTGCTTCTTGTAGTGCCCTTTATTTTCCACATATCCAGCATACCTTTACAAACTTTCTAGGAGATTTAGATCTCCCACTCGAGAAATTAGATCTGTTTCTTTTGTGGGAGTGTCCTCTTGCAAATAATGCATCTGTTCTCTGTCCTTCCATGTTCTTTTGCCTCTTCTCCTCTGATAACAAGGATGAGACCACATCATCACAACTCAAAGTAGTTGTATTACTACCTATGGCCACAACCAGACTATCCCATGAGTCTGGTAAAGAGAAAAATAAACGGATACACTTATCTTCATCAGAAATATTAATATCAACAGATAATAACTGACTTACCAACGTATTGAAGGCATTCAGATGCTTTGTCTCTAAGTCTCCATCTTTCATCATCATGTTATATAACTTCTTTTACATGAAATATTTATTTACTAGGGACTTAGACTAATACAAAGTCCCCAAATTATCCCATAATGCCTTGTTTGTAGCTTCCCCTAACACATTCAATAATATTGAATCTGAGAGACACAATCAGAGTGTGCTCTTTTTCTTCTTATCCAACTTTTTCTAGTCTTCTGTTAACGTTCCTGTAGATGCAATACCTAGATCCATTGCGATCCAATGATCTTTGTCTACCAACAGATATTCCATCTTGAGCTTCGATAACTCAAAACTTTTCCCATTAAATTTATTGATCTCTATTTTTGAACTGGTTGCCATTTTTTTTCACCTGAAGAATCAATATCGCAGATCTCCCATTGTAATAAAGCTTATCACAAACCCGAGCCAAACCTCTGACCAAAAAAGTGTCCCCCTAAATCCAATAATTTATTTGGTACCAAATGTATATTTTAACCTTGTACAATTAATTACTACAAATAGATTCTTAAAAAAAAATAGAAAATATACAATGGCACACACACACATTACTCAGAGATTTTACCCTGGAAACCCAAACCGGGAAAACCAACAACCTTTTTAGAGCCACACCTCTAATCTTATTTATTCATCATCTTCATTATTTACGATATGATATACATATATGATCCCATGGAATCCAAAACCCTAATCCATTTACCTGGATTAGTCAACAACCATAATTCCTTAACCGAAATTAGAAAACCATTGGCAAAAAACCATGTGTCGAAAAACTGCCAAAAATAGATGCAAAAAACCACCAATTTTTTATTTTGAGGGCTCCACCCCCAAACCCCATTATAGGAGGGACCCCAAGGGATCCCCCCCAACCCCCACTTTCTCCCATATCAGTGTACAATACATGGGATCAATTTGCAAATAATATAGCACATACCCAACAATGCATGCCTAAATAGATCTTACAACCATATGTCTATTTACATGTGATAAAATCCAAATCCATAAAAAATAATAAAAATTATATGCTTGAGCATGTGATGCTATGAAACATTAACTTGCTTGATTGTTAACATGCTTCTTGCTCCAAATACAATTACATAGTCTAAGTACTTATGTTACTATTGTATGCTCGATCAAATGATGAAAGAAGCATCTACCTACTTCTTTACCCACATCCCTCTCTACTCCAAATACATTGATCCAAATCAAACACTTAACAATCCAAGTTTCCAAGTGGTAGATCTATCTATCTACCGAAAATTCTATGCGTATCCATGCATGTTCTATGTCAAATCCATCTGCTTCAAGCTCACTTTCCATTTCAAGTCTTGTCATGCTTTCCATTTTCTTGCAAAAAGTTTTCATTCTACACAAGATCCCACTCAAACCAAGATTAGACTAAACAACCTTGTCCCTAACACCTTGGATCTAAGGTGATTAGGCTATGATACCAAATGAAAGGAAGTAGAGGCGCAAAATACATTGCCTGCATTAATACATGAGAGAATAATGATAAAAAAATGAGAGATAATAGTTGCAAACAATGAAATAGACAACAAACCATAGACAACAAGCTTCTTAGGAAAACCCTTCCGAGAGAATAACCCCACACTCTAAATCACACTCAATGTATTATTCAATAACTAAATGGTTACAATACATTATATATTCTTTGTTCTCTCATCAAGAGTATTCAACATTCAACCGCATGCCTACTCTATACACACCAAGACTACACTGACCACCCAAGCCTATACCAACCAATAGACTAACTCTTGAGGCCTATGCCATGAGGCATATTACAATGGAGTATTCTAAACCATTAAATAAGTTTCATCACATGTAATACCATGGGCCCATAAACCATGAACGACAAAACCATTATTGATTGTATCAAGGTTATCTTGACTAATCTATGACCAAGTCAAGTTTAACCCAACAGACAACAACATCTATGACTTGAAATTGTCATCATAATCTATTTTAGACACATATTGTTTTTCAATTTACTATACTACCAATTTATATTTATTTTTTCTTGTAAACCAAGCTTTAAAAGGCACTCTACATCAAAGAAAATAAATTTAGTGCTTGGGAATCTACCAACCCTATAAAAGCTAGATGGTTCCCTCTCTCTTGAGATCTCTTTGTCTCTTTAATTACGTGTTGTATGGTTTAGTCATTTTTTTTTGTACAAATATCTAACACTTGTGAAATAAATTAATGAAGGAATCTTTGCAATTTATTTCTACCACGATGATAATTTGAGTACTTTAAATCACAATAATAAGCATTTAAAAAAATAGAAAAACAAAGATGATGATGTTAAAATATGAAATTTATTTATTAATTTTATATTATAAAAAGAAATATAGTCTTTCAATGCCTTTGCTATTGAGATATTTCCATGCACCTCTACTAGAGACCCCAATGAAGTTCCCTCTAGAGTCTACTTACATTGGATCCTCCAATAAAAGTTCCCTCCAACAAACTATCGTGTGACAATGAGAATGCCCTTGTTTCCTTTTTTCCCCAATCTATTTTTTTTGACTCACAGAATTAGCAGCTAGTCGGGCATGTACTTGTGTGACACGGGGTCATGTTATCCGACTCCTACCACTATAACCTCTAGGTGTTCCCATGATGCCCTATACGTGACACACAAGGTAATTTGGGGTTTCAAATTGGTGACTTCACATAATGGATTGCCTTAACAGTACAATCCATCACTGATTTCCCTACACAATGGGAGCTTCCCCAATCTAATTTTAATTTTAACTTTGTTTTTAATAAATTTTAGTTTTCTACCCGAATGGGGTGAACACAAGTGGGGAGATGTACGCTTATGCATCACGTTCTTCTACCACCTTGCAACGTAGTAATGAGGAGGGGACGAGTGGCTTGTAGAGGTATTTTCCATCAGTGGTCAAGGGAGATGATCAAGGGTGTAGCAAGTACAAAGCCATCTTCCAGATTTAATTTCATTATGCAAAAGTTGAGATAGGAGAGGAGGGTGTACTATGAAACAATGTTAAATATTTGTGGAAGGGATATGGTTTTTATGAGTAGTTGTGATAAGGAGAGAGAGCACCATCATGGCCAAATCTAGTGGGAGGAATTAGATGTGGTAATAATGTGGAGTGAATGGGACTCAAAGCTTGAGCAGGATGCAGGAGAAGACAAGTCTTGGGAGAAGTTTGAATCATATGAGCAATGTCGAGAGGGGGGGCTTCATCGTAGCTATGGATGGGTTCCAATGCTCAGGGAGAAAAACTCTTGTGAGTATAGGTTTGGTATAAATTTTCCAAGGGAAGAGTTGGGTGTGGGGACCAAGGGAATTCATAGTTTGACTCCTCTGCAGTGTTCATGGGGTTTATCTCGAAAGTCTGGGGGAAGTGCAACGTTACATAAGATTCATAGTCTAGAATTATTGGTGTTTTGGATTGGGGAGATGACCCGAGTAGGAAAAGACGGGAAATTTAAGGGAAGAATGGGGAAAAGGAGTGGTGGTGTCTCCTCATCGCAGGATCAAATGGTTGGGACTCGAGAAAGAAAAGCGGCCAACATAGCAGAAAGAGACTATAAGGAGAAATGTTCCAAGAAATAAAAGGAAGATATTGAGGAGGTGGAAGCTACATTGATGGCCAAGGGGGAGAAGATCTCTAATGAAGAGCTCTTGGAGGAAGTGAGGGACTGGGTTGAGGACCCGATCTACTCATGAACTAGGGACACCAAGTATTTTCGATTGGTAGAAACATACTGGCTTATTAAAACACTAGTTGCTAAGGCACTGGTAAAATTTAAAGAGGACTAGAAGGATATCCTCCATACCCTATGCATCTTCAAGGGGAAATTTGAGGCTATCTATAGCACCATCTTTGGGATGAAAATCACCATCACCCTAGCTATGTAAGAGGAATCTCAAGGTAAAAAGGAAGTGGGTTCAATGAGCACTCCTAGCACTTTGGAGAAATTGACTGGGATGGACAACATGCAACAAGCTTGCAAGAAGCAAGCTTGCAAGCATGGTAAAGAGGAAAACAATGACATGGGGTTGGTGGTGGACGTGGCTAGGAGGAAATGCCCCCCACTCCTATCTTGGGGTGATAGGATTTCATTTTCCTGTTTCTTTTTTGAATAATATGTATGGGTGGGCATAATCATATAGGAGTTTATCTCTCTTTATAGCATGTTTGGAAAAAGAACAACCAAAAAACCTTTTGTAATTTTAATGACATTTATCAATAGAGACCATGTTTCCTAAGTTGGCATGCCTCCATTGGACCATAATTATGCCGAAAGGTGTACACCTATTAATAATGGGCAGATTTAATAGGGGTTTAGTGCTTAATAAGTTTTCTATGGACATGATTAAATATGGCTGGAATATTCTTAGTAGTCACACAAAATAAATGGCTGTGATTTCAATCATTAACTTCCTAGCTATTATAAAGACATCCGTTTATGTGTTTACTTTTTTACATTTACCTAAT
>JASDQU010682961.1:16408-31833 GCA_032191745.1 Picea mariana
AGTGTTGAAGGAGTTTTATCTTTCCAGCATTGTTTTCTTATACTGCCTCTGTTTTCTTTTATCCTATATGCTGTCTATGCTTCAGATCTAAAGTAACTTTGCTTAGAAAATTTAAAAGTGACTGTTGTGTTTCATCTTACCCTAAATTCTAACACAAACAACTACTGTCCAGAGACACACAGTCTCAGCTAGTGGTACACAACCACCGAAGTAGCACACAACTATTGTTCGGAGTCACATCGTCTCCGCCATAGTCTTACGACTACGTGTGTGATGTTTCTTCTCTCACCAGGTTCGACAACGCATTAGCCCCTCAGTCACCTCACGTGATTGATCCAGGGAGCCCATGGCCAGAGGGGTTAGCCGGCATGAGAAGAAACAACACACCTCCCTCTCAACGAGGGTGGACATTCGACAACACTCCAGGCTTGTCCCCGAAGTACTCATACTTCACTCTTGAAAAGGGCTTGGTGAGGATGTCTGCTATTTGCTCATCCGTGGATATGTATTGGAGCTCCACAACTCCTCTCCGCACCGTGTAATGATATTTGATCTCTATATGCTTAGATCTATCATGGAATACAGGGTTTTTGGTAAGCTTCACACAACTTTGATTGTCACAATGTATCGAAGTTGGCTCCAATTCTAGATCAAATATCCGAGCTAGCAACTTCCCGAGCCACACTGCTTCACGGCTTGCCACGCTTGCTACGATATACTCTGCTTCTGAAGTACTGAGTGCCACTGATGTCTGCTTCCTGCTCAACCATTAGATCATGCCTGATCCCAGACTAAAGCAACATCCAAAAGTATTCTTCCGATCCACTGCACTCCCTGTCCAGTCAGAATCTGTATATCCCTGCAGCTTCACATACATATCCAACCGTACCATGAAGGTACCTCAACATATGCTTTGCTACCATCCAATGTACTTGTCTAAGTTCAACCATGTGTTGACTCAAGGCATTCACTACAGAGCATATGTCTGGCCCGGTGTTAACCAGGTACATCAAGGATCCAATCAATTGTCTGTACATCGTGGGATCCACCAACTCTGAAGATTTGTCTCTCAAGAGCTTCAAGTTTATCTTCATGGGTGTGGTCATGGACTTGCAGTCCATCATCCCGAATTTCTTCAGGATCTCAATAGTATATTTTTCTTGGATAAGGAAAATCTCATCTGATCTTTACCACACTTCCAATCCCAAGAAGTAATGCATCAGACCTAGATCCTTCATCTCGAACTCTGAAGTGAGCTCCCTCTTGCACCCAACTATGAGATTCTCATCTCTTGTCAGAAATAGGTCATCCACATGTAGGATCAATGGGGAACCATCAAATAATTGTCTGATCTGGCGTATCATGCCCTGGGTGCTTGCTTGAGCCCGTACAAAGCCTTCTTCAATCTGTAGACTTGAGACTCCTCATGTATCTTGTGGTTGCTCTATGTACACTTCTTCTAGCTACCGGAGCAAGTGTCTTGTCATAATCTTCTCCCTCTTGCTGGGAGAATCCTTAGGCCACAAATCAAGCTTTGTATATCTCTATGCTGCCATCTGCAACATGCTTGATCTTGTAGATCAACTTGGAAGTGACTACTGACTTCCCTTCTGGTCTCATAATCACTTCTCACACATCATTCTTCATGATGGACTGATACTCCTCCATCATGGCATCCTTCCATTCCTACTTCTCAGCAGCTTCTTCAATGGTGGAAGGCTCCGAATCAATGATGTTGCTCATCAACGCCACATAGTTGGAAAACATGTGTGGTTTCTAGAACTAAGGCAAAATCGATATCCCAGTCCTTCTGACTGGCTGCCTCCTTTGTCACTGCAACAAGGTCTATCGAGACAAGGGAATCCTTCCAGGAGATCTCACATCTCCTAGAAGCCTCTGAAGCTTCGATCTAGCTTCCTCAACTCATGGCACCTGTCTGTCAGCCCTGGAAGACGTCTCTCTCTCTTATCTGAATCTGAGAAGGAATACTTTCTGAATGAAAGTCTCTAAGCCACTGACTCTCTCTGAGATCAGGTTCACTCTGAATCTGTATGCTCCCTCTGAAGCTTGACTCCCTCCGAGTCTATACAATCTCCGGAGCCACTTGCTTCCGCTGCATTTGTTGACTTCTTTTGAAGTCTGATCTCCTATGGATTGTGCTGGGAGGTTGCTCCTCCCAATTGGATCCTAAGGGTTGACTCCCTCTGAAATCTAGCTCCTTCTGAGCTGGTACTTGGTGGGGCCGCCTAACTCACCACTGGTGGAGTCATCTGCTTCTCTTCATAGTATGGCTTATTAATGCCATGTATCTGTATGAGAACATGCTTGTTTAATGCATCGTTTCTAGGTAGGCTCTTCTGGCACTACTGACTCTTCCCTTTTGATCTGAAGAGTGGTCAAATTAACTGTACGGTCATCTTTGGAGCCTTTTGCTCCTTACAGTCCATCTCCATAAGAGATACTCTTCTTCGTCTTCTACTTCACACGGGTGTGTACATTCGTGTACACAGTTCAACGTCTCGGCTAGAGACTGCCTAAATAGTTGCCTCCTGCAATCATCATCATAGCTCCTTCTCAGAGCTATCATTTGTGACCTGCCCGGAACAAGAGACAAGAACAACATTTCCATGGTAACCTCCATGGAATGGTTAGTAATCAAGAACATCTCCTAGAGGAGATCAATTTCATCAGACAAGTATATCATTAACAAGGAGTATTTTCTTAATGGTAATCGTACCGACAATATTTAGGTGTACCTAAACATTTGATAGCAATAGCAAATAATAAAGTTGTAAAGACTACTATCCTAGGTACAATACTTTCTTAAGCAACAACAATATAAAATATCAAACCTGATATGCAAACGTGGAGTCTGGTGTTGTTGTCTTACTTGAGTTTCCTTCTATCGTTCATATGAAAACACCATTGTCTAAAAGACAAATTCTTCATCCTTTGATGCCTTTGAATGCTCTTCGGCTTCTGCTGCACATGCATGGTGTTTCTTCTTCTCCTTTTCTTCCTCATGTTTGTGAGGACATTGTGCGGCATAATGTCCCATCTTCCTGCAGTTGAAGCATTGAACCTTTGACACATCCCTCTTATGACGTGGCTTCTTAGGGCTCCTTGGACTTCCTTCTTCTCTTTCCTTTCTCTTCTTTACTTGTGCTGCAAGTGCTTGGTTTTCCTCATCATCTACCTTTTGTTTCTTGGACATCAATCTAGATTCCTCTTGAGAGCAATCTGCCCATAACTTGTCAAACTTGGGTAACTTCTGCTGCATGTGCACGGTGTTTCTTCTTCTCCTTTTCTTCCTCATGTTTGTGAGGACATTGTGCGGCATAATGTCCCATCTTCCTACAGTTGAAGCATTGAACCTTTGACACATCCCTCTTATGACATGGCTTCTTAGGCCTCCTTGGACTGCCTTCTTCTCCTTCCTTTCTCTTCTTTACTTGTGCTGCAAGTGCTTGGTTTTCCTCATCATCTACCTTTCGTTTCTTGGACATCAATTTAGATTCCCCTTGAGAGCAATCTGCCCATAACTTGTCAAACTTGGGTAACTTCCTTCTTGCACAAATTCCTTGGACAAATGGGTCCCAAGAGGGAGGGAAACCATTTAGCGTAGTGGTTACTATTTCAACATCTTCTACTGGATCTCCAATGGCTGCTTATTGGTCTTTGATCTGTGAGATCCTTGTAAAGAAATTGGCTATTGTCTCTAACTTGTTCATAGTCACATTTTTGAGTTGATGCCGTAGGGTAAGCTTTCGATCGGTGTTCTTGCTTTCGTAGAGTCTGGTTAGGGCATCAACCATCTCTTTTGCAGTCTTTAGTTCTAATACATTGGGTATCGGGTGATCCTTGATTGACTCTGTCAAGATCCTCTTGGCCTTGACCTCATTTTTCTTGAACTTTGCCTTTGCTTCTTCATCTTCAGGTTCTGGAAGCATCTTCTTGATGTGATCCAATAATTCATTCTCTTCTAGAATGAGTTGTATTCTATGCTTTCAGGATCTGAAGTTATTTGCTCCATCCAATCTATCCTCAACTCTCATACTGGTTGACATTTTTACCTGTAGAAACCCTAGCACCGAAAAAAACCTCGAGTTTTCAAACTTCACCAAACTACACGCTCAGGGTTTCACGGGGTGCGCTAGGTTAGGGCGCACTTCTCTGTGAAGGAATTATTCCCAACGTCCTTGGGATAGTGCCCAACGAGCTTGACAAAGTATTGCAGTTGCAAGGTGCCGCTGTAGTTATCTTCCTTCCAGTGGTCAAACTGTTCTAAAGTTAATCAACTCTGAAACCATATTGGATTTTCCTTATTTATAGAGCATTAGTGTTACTATTGTGTTCAATTTTTAATGGTGGCTCAATCACATGTAGTTTCTTTTCAATTTAGTATGAACTTGAACCATAAACAATGCAACAATAAAATAGCTGCAGTAAACCAAGATCACAAGAAGAATAACCATGCACAAGACACAAGAAGTTATCCCGGGAAAACCCTTCTCAACCAAGGGCAAACCCAACAACCCTTGGCTATATTGCCAAGAGAAGAAACCCTCTCCATCGAAAATATGGGTGCCAACAAAGGTAGCCCTTAAGACAAAATCCTAGTGCACACAATAGGGTGCTCTATGATCAAGAAAGATAGGGCATAAGAAGTGCGCACCAAATTACAACTCTCCAAGTAATGTGTTGAGAGTGAATGAGATGATCCTCAATGGGGATCTATCTCTCTAATATATACATGACTTAACTCAACGAATAGACATGTCTATTGGCACAATAGGGTTGACTTGTACAACTCGATAATACAATTAGTCTTTTACATAATATTATTTGTCTTTACACTGTAGGGCCGACTTGTACCCATCACAATACAAATTAGGGTTTTACAATAGTCTTACTCTTTGACAATATAGCAAGGGGTCTCACACACATCCTCTAGTGCTCTGCCACTAGGGACAAGTCCACATGTGCTTAACCACAAGGGACGTCACTCTCAAACAAATCAACTCAACTAAATCCATAGGAGTATGAACTGGAGAGCCATCTCAAGCCGACTCAACTAAGTCCATAGGAGTACGACAGGAGACCATCTCAAGTCATCTCAAGTCAGTGCAGAGAAGCACGACAGGAGACCAACATAGGTTAACTCAACTTAGTCCAGAGGAGTACGACTCACCTATAACATAGGTGTTCTCCCAGATCAACTCAACTCAGTCAAGAGGAGTATGATTTGGAGAATGTCTCATGAAGCTGCAATCATCAACATAGTGTTCTTTTACTTCGTTACCATTAACATATATATCATGTACTAAGAAATAGCAACATAAACAAGAGACAAAAAATAACACAAGAGATTTATCCTGGGAAAACCTCAAATGGGGGAAAAAATCAACAACCTTTCTTAGATAGATTCCGTTCACAAAGCAAGTCCAATTAGATAAACCCTAGCACAAGTGCTAGCTTAATTAGAAATACCACTCCAGCTGCAACAACAACACCATACAAAGGTAGCGCACCTCCTCAAGGAGTAGCACACAAGAGAGAGATACCAAAAGATTGAGCAACAATAAACTGTGCAACTACAACTACTGCGTCACCTCCTCCAAACTTGCGCCTTGCTTCTGTGTAGCTGGGAGAGTGTGAGTGAGTGTTAAAATGAGCTAAGGCGCCTCCTTATTTATAGTCTTCTTGTCCTTTTAGCTGGGCCGACTTCTCTTCTGGGAAGGTGTCTTTTCATTTTACTTTATTCTTCTGGGCTAACTTCTCTTCTGGGAAGGTGTCTTTTCATTTTACTTTATTCTTCTGGGCCGACTTCTCTTCTAGGGTATTTCAACATCTGTCGAATGGATCTCTTGCTTCTAGAATCTTCTCCGCATCTAAGAAAGGTCATATAGGAGGGAAAGATCCTCCCACAGCTACCAAAACATCAACACAATGAACTATCACAAATGCAAATGTATAATAAACTTGTAACTAGTTCAAACTTGCAAATGAAAGTGGTGAATCCCTCTAGGGTTTCTCCGTTAGAAAGTGTTAGCTATCCTTTATAAACATTCCACAAGTAAAAATATAGCTAGGGTAGGGTTATAATTCACCTTTTAGGGTTAAACCCTAGATTTAGGGTTTAACCAACTCCAATTTTCTTTGCTGCAATTTAATTTCAAGAATTGATAGACCTCTTAAATCAGCCACAAAAATGTTAGGTAGAAACTTAGATCACAATAAAAGTAGGGCTGCTTTGCCTCCTTAGGGTTAGAGATCAACAATGAAGCATAAACCCTAGGATAAAATTGTCTAGAAAATGAGATTTAACCATGAACTTTGCACTAGACAATGAAATAAATATTTTTGTATTTTTAATTTTTGTATGCATAAAAAAAACGATTTGAATTTTAGGGTTTTTGTGGTTGGTTGTTGAGAGTTAAGATTAGTGCCTTGTCTCCACTTAGGGCTTATGGGGTCAATAAGTATGCCCCTCCAAGAATTGGTTATTTAATGTTTATGGATTAGAGTGGGAGACTAGTGCTTCAAGGCTAGTAGTCCCTTGTCTAATCAAGACAAACCATGAAAACTAAGGCCCTGCAAGAAGGGTTTCCTCAACGGAATAACCTTCACCAACAAGGTCAACGAAAGATTGGAAAGAATACTTAAAACCCTTGCCCAAGGAGTATAAAACTAATCAAGACAAGAGATATGCACTTACCAAATCGTTTTAAGGAAGATGGAAGAGATAAAAACCCTAGATGTCCTCCTTCCAAGTAGTTGAGTAACTCTTCCATGGATTGATCTAGCTAGCTTTAGTAGAAACTTGTATATTCACAATATTCTTTGAAGTACCAAGAAGAATAACCAAGAAGAAAGAGCTCTAAGAATTGACTCCAAAACACCAAGTAAAAGACCTTCTATTAATGGCTTGAAATGATCTCCATCAATTCACAACAATTTGGAATGAGAGGAGGGCCTTTATTTATAGATGAGGCTCACAACTCCTTCTCATTCTTTATTCCCCAACTCTAAGTAAAGGAAATAAAATAAAATTTACTTGTCATCCACATACCTTGGAGTCTAAGTCAAATTACAATGAAAATATGTTGTACATGCATAAAACCCTCATAAAAGGGGGGACATCATTCTTCTAAGGGGGTGATTTTCCCTTAGGGTGCAACGATCCATCAAAAAATGGTATGGGCGGCCTCAAAACGTGGCAAGGAATGTTCCTTGGCCACTCTAGCTCCAACGTCCTCCTCCAAATAGGGAACGCCCTCTTCAAATGTGCATAAAAGGCCTCTAAAGGTGGATGTCTTTGTCTTTTGGGGCTAACAAGTTTTCAAAGAGTGATCAAAAGCCATCCACATCATCAAAGTGAGTGTCATGTTATGTCTCTAAGGTGCGAATCACTTGAGTGACCTCCACATCATCAAGTCGACTCAAACCAAGCTCCCATGTCCTCATGAAATGCCCCAAGTGATGGTCGGCCCTCTTTAGTGAGTAAGTGCCAAAAGAGGGGAGCACTCTAGCATCTACCACATGGCATGTGTAGAGTGTGTCCACGTGGATGCAAATAACCCATCTGTGCCTCAGTGAGTGTGACCAATGCTTTGAAAAACGTGATGTGCCAGAGTTGTGAGATAGCCTTGGGAAACATGAAACTGGACAATCATGCGTAGAATCATCTCCAAGGGCCCATGACCAAAGTGTAGTACATACATAAGAGAGAGGGTCCATGTGGGGTAAAATAGGTGTGCTAAACCATGGGTGTGACAACCCTTACAAAGCGCAATCACATTTTACATAGCAAATAGAATAAGTGAATAGTTAGGGCCCTAACAAATCATGCATCCTAGTAGATCCACGCCAGAATGCCTGCATACCTACCCAGGACATAAATGCTTGACATGGAGGGAGTTACCACAACCAAGGGATAGTCGGCCAGAACAATAAAACCAGGCACCTTGAGAATGGGGACTAAAAGGACATGCCATGGCTGTCCACCTAAGGGGATCTGGGTAACTAACTTACCAACACTTGTACATCAATCATCCCATCATGACCTCATACAAAGAAATCATCACACTTTGGGCTCATCAAAGTGGTCACATCTTGTGAAAAAATGTAGGTACGCTATAAAGAATATGAGGTGTAACAACTGGCTCCAACTTGGGGACATGTGTTCATCTCGAGGGTGCATGAGAACTCTAGAATCTCCAGAAACCTATAAGCCTGAAATACTCTCACAAAATGGATATTAAATGCAAGGGAGGGTAAAGACACAAGTGCCTTATTCCTTCCTTGAGATAAAAGTAAATCCATGCATGAAATGAAACGAATGAAGCACATAGCACCAAATTTTAGAGAATTTCATACAATGCAAGCATCTTTTACTTTTATTCAAATAAAAACAAAATGCAACATTCAATAAAATGAAACACACAAATAGCTAAAGTTAGAAAACTTACTATAGTACAAGGATGCCATGAAGGCATCAGATATTACCTTGGTAGAACAATTTCAAAGCTTGCCCCTTCACGGGTAAGGGAAACTTGTCTTTTCTTGACTTTATACCAGGTGATCAAAAGCACGTCTTCGGTTTTTGTCAAGTTCAATTAGTTCATTAATTCCGCCTTGCATTGCATCTGGATCGGAGTAGAGCTGTTGCATAAATCTGTAAACTGGGATCTTCAAATGAACTGACAATGTTACTTCTATCCTGTAGACTAGTTCAAATGGGCTCTTTCCAGTGGAGTCCTTCTTAGTTATTCTGTCAGCCCATATAGCATACTTTATCTTGCTATCCCAACTTTTCTTGTTGTCCCCCACTGTCTTCTTGATAATGGTAATCAAATTCTTGTTTCTTGACTCAACGACACCATTTCCTTGGGGATAATAATTGAAGGAGTGGGATAGGACAATGCCACAATCAAAACAAAATGTTGACAACTCAATAGAATTGAATGCTTTGGCATTGTTGGTAGTGATCTTTGGTGGCACCCTGAAACGGGTGATGATCCTTTCTTCCATGAAATCCATCACAACTTTATATGTGGCACTCTTTATCGATACTGCTTCAACCCATCTGGTGAAATAATTTGTAGCTGTAAGAATCCACTTATGAGCATTGCTTGAGTTATCTTTGAATTCACCAACAAAATCAAGGCCCCATTGTTGGAAGAGTGCTTCCACTACAACTGGTTGAAGAGGGAGGGTTGCTAGCTTTTGCTTCCCTGTGAAGAACTGAGACGACTGTGTTAATCCCCATATTTGCTCCTTTGTAAACTGGAGGCTTAAGAGCCAACCTACTCCATCAGGTTGGTGTTTAGAGTTTTGATTCCAGAGACAACTTTGCTTGAGCCTAGGGTTGGTTCCCATTGAGTTCAGGTATAGGGTTGGTTCAATGATGTGTTCCTAATTCAGAGACATATATTTCACAAGTTTTCATTAGATTGGAGATAGTTACTATTTTTAGTAGTACTCCTACATTTTATGAGACATGGTTCCGAGGGATGCATGTCAGAGATTATGATATATTTGGGTTCCTTGCGAGATTTTGAGTTTGACAAGCCCCTTTCAGATGACACGTGAGACATTTCTATTTTTAGCATGGGTTGCATGTTGATTTTGATCGCATATTTTGACTCTTCACTGAAAATTGAGTTCGATGAGTTCATTTTGAAGACATGCGAAGTATTTTTTATTTTTATCGGTGCCTATATTTAGGCATGCTATATTTAGCAGCGTTTCCCTAGCAGTTCCGGACGTTTTTAACTTTTTCCTATTTTTGAGGGAACTGCTATTTTCGGGCATGTCTATTTATAGCAGCGTGACATGTGGTAGTCTCAGGTGATGACACGTGGTGGTTTTTGAGATGGACAAGTGGCAGGGTCTGGACACTTGCATGAGTTAACAAGAGTGAAAGGTCGTGCATGCATGATTTGGCACCTTTTTGGAGTTAATTTAGGCGCATGCATGCATGGAGGAGTTGATTTAGGCGCATGCATACATGGAGGGGTTAACTAGGCGCATGCTTTCTCTCTCTCTACTTCGTTATTAGTTAGACTCGGAGTATCTCCACTTAACAAGGTGCATGCTTTTCTCTCTTTAGTTTGACATCAGTTGGACTCAAATCTTCTATAGTTAACCCATGCGCATTGTCACATCATCCTGGTTCACATTCAGTTAAACTAGAGCGCATGATTACTTCACTATACTTCAACTAGAGCGTTGAGATACTTTACTACACTCTCTCACCTAGTCAACTATACACATGGATACCTCAATCTACAGTTCACCGCACTTTACTCAGAGTATCTCCACTTGGACAAGGTGCATGAGAGGAGATCTCCACTCATCTCATCAAGGCACATGGATTTTCCTTGCATGATTAATTCGACCTCAAAGGCAATAAAAGGAGAGGGTCGCAATGATTTAAAGGTCGAATCTTCTTCAATAACAACATACTCACTCACGTTCTCTCCATTCTTCTTGCTTCTACATTCTTGTGCAGGAAACACCATCGTACCGGTTCTGTATTTGTCTCTTTGGCGCAATCGACCTTTTGGTTTATGTAGAATAAAACTTAGTTATGCTCTCATTTGGCTCTCTAAGTTTGATGGTATTATGATGATTTTTGTGCAATGTTTTAGGAGTTCTTAGGCCTTTTCTTTGGTGATACGTCCACCTTTTAAAGCATCTTTCTTCTCTTTTTTATTTTTTTATTTCACTGCTAAGGCTAATGTTGAAGGAAATTCCACCAACATTTATAAAATCAATTGGTGTTACCTCCTTGGCTGTTTTAAACGCAGACCAAAGACCCTTTCTTGTGCTGTTTTCATTGTATTTATTTGCAGATTTATAGGTTAAAGGAAGCACATGAAGAGTTAGGGACACCCCCTTGAGGTTGGCAAGCACCAGCCCAAACAGAGAGGAGAGTTGCTGGTGACACATTGGGCAGATTTTCCTAAAAATTACATTAGTTTCCCTTGCAGATATTTTAGAATCATTTCAACTTTCAAACAGTGTGGAAATTAGTGTTAACAAGATGGCAACTTCTTATGAACATATGCACATATGAAAAGATACTTGGCCAATAATAACCACCTCCTAGAATCTTGTGGGCAATGGTCTTTGCTACATGATGTCGTCCACATAGTCCTTTATGAAATTCATCCATTAACTTCTTTGCTTGTTCTGGGTCTACGTGAAGAAATATAACTGATTAGTCTAAATATTTATCAGATCTTAAGCTACAACAATTTCACAATATTTGGGACAGCCACACAACACAAAGCAAATAGCATCAAAACATAAAATTTTATTCATACTATCCCTGTGCATACAGAGATTTCACCTAGCTTGGGTTTACATGGGCCGTACGACCTGTACGGGTCCGTATGCCTGCTGGTAGTACTCAATCCATCCTTATCCCAAAACTTTGACTGCATCACACCCCGATTTTGTCTATTCCTCTATTGAGACACTGATAAACACAATCAATATGCCAATCTCTTATCACAGTAATGGTTCTTCTCTTTCCTGGGTGAATGGACAATCGTACGAATCCCGTACTGTACAGATTTTTCCTGTCCAGACAGTTTGTTCGCTGTTTCTGCTAAACAGTGGTCCTGGCTCAACCTGACAGCCTCCACTCTTGTTTGGTTAGACTCGTCCTGGTCTATATCATAACCCTACTCGGCCTCACCCTTTTGGTGTGCTTG
The DNA here is from genome assembly GCA_032191745.1 of Picea mariana. Classification (NCBI taxonomy): domain Eukaryota; kingdom Viridiplantae; phylum Streptophyta; class Pinopsida; order Pinales; family Pinaceae; genus Picea; species Picea mariana. The sequence continues at coordinate 28,135 of JASDQU010682961.1, forward strand.
TTGCTGGCCCTAACTCGGCTCTCTTTGCCAGACTTAGGCCCTAGCTCGACCCCTTTTGGTAACTGGAATAGTTGCTAGCTCTATGTGCCTCCTTGTCCAACACAGTGAAACTTGACTTGGTCTCTGTCTCAGCCCCTACTCAGCGTTCTTGTTCCTTTGTGTATTGCTGACCTTGCCTTGGTCTTTCTAGCTCTCGACCTCCTTTGGAAGTGCCTCCTTGCCTTAGTCGACCAACTTCTCTCCCTTGAGGTGTACTTAAGAGTGTGGCTTTTCAGGTTACTTGTAACCCTAGCCCTTTTTCCTCATGCATTTCTAGCCCTAGGATCCTCTCATTAGGAACTTGGTCCAAGGGTGGGGCCTTAATCAAGCATTGAGATGCATCCAATGGATGAGATGCAATCTTAGCTTGGGTTAGGTGGTCCCCACATTTATAATGTTGTCTAGGCATAATTTTGGGTTTCCTCCTCATTACTAGACACCCCTAATGAGGAGAAATTATCTGCCCGAGCTGCAAATACTAACACTCCCTCTCAGCGAGGGAGGTTCTACCATTGGAGATACCTCCTCCATGATCAACATCTTGAGCTGTTGTTGCTCCCTCTGCATTTGGAAATCCTGCTCTGTCTAGATCGGGATGTCCTACACTGAAACTGCCATCTGCTTCCTCTGGATTGGAGCCACTTGCTCCTTCTGCAACCTTTTGCTGCTTGTCCAACTATGACAACTCTTTGAGATGAGCCTCTGCTTTCTCACTGTTACTGGATGCCATTCTTGTCTCCCATTAAGTCCCTTCAAGCTCCTGCTATTGCTTTGCTTTGAGATCCCTCCCGGATTCCATGGCATCTGATAGCTCCTGCTCGGAACTGAGAACTCCCGTGTCAACAGAGCACTTTGGGCTATGGTTACTGTGATACTCCACAATTTCCTGTTCTCAACTGATCTCATCTTCCACTGCACTTGAGGTTGAGGGTTAGGGCATTCCTTGCCCATTCAACCCTCCTGTTCCTCTGCAACTCCTGCACAAGATCTGACGAGTCCTTTCGGCCCTTCTTTGTTGTTCAAAAATTGTTGTTGTCACTACTATTACAACCCTCAAATCTGCCACTAACCTTGTTGTCCTTGGCCTCTAGAACAACCCTCAAGAAGCCCTTGAGTTTGTCTTCATCTTGCTGCTGTTCCGGTGCTATCCAACCCTCTTACAATTGTTGTTACACCCTGTAATAGATCCTCATGGCTGCCCTTCAATGGCTTTCCAAATCAGACCTTAGAAGACTGTTGTAACAACTTTAGGAGAATGCTGTTACAGTCCTCTTTCTAGGCATGTAGCTGCTATCTAGCTTTCTGGAGGCCTACTGCCCCTCTCCTAGACAGGACGAACCCTGTGGCAGCTACTTATAGGCATGGCTGAGCCCCTTCTTCAACCTGTAGCAGCCTCTTTCGAATTCAACTCGGTTTGTATGCAACTCAGATCTATGCAACAATAAATTCTATTAATAATACTTGTGACAACCACACAAAAGATACACATGAGAAACAAATTCTGGAAATGTCACTTCATAAGACACAATCTTATTTATCATAGGTCTATTAATACATAGACATATCGTAACCAAACTGGTTTGCAGGGACCGTACCACATGTACGAATTTGTATGGTCTTGGGTTCCTCACTAGGCGAAAGTACAATTCGTACTGTACGGATTCCTTTTCTTTTCTTTCTGTTTGTTGCTGTCATAGTTGAGCAATGGCCCTACCTTGGCCTCTTTGTCTCTATCAGACCCTACTCGGCCTTTGCCTCAGTCCTTTCTCAGCCTCACCTTGTTGGACTTTGCTACTGGCCCTGACTCGGCCTTTTATTCCTTGACTAGAAACGATGCTAGCCCTAGCTCGGCCCCTCCTTTGCAGACTACCTTTGTCTAGACCCTCGACCCTTTTCCTTCCTCCTCGAGGTTAGAGGGTGCGACCTCTCTCAGGATCAACCTTTTACCTTGTCTCTGCAACACAAGGTTTAAATACTTATTCTGTTTGGGCTGTCAGAACCCAACTCTGATACCATGAAGAAATAAATTGATAAATCTAAATATTTATTAGATCTTAAGCTACAACAATTTCACAATATTTGGGACAGCCACACAACACAAAGCAAATAGCATCAAAACAAAAATTTTATTCATACTATCCCTGTGCATACATATATTTTGTTGACCGCCTATTCAGCTAAGGGGTCAACTCATGTGCCATGACGATATGCATCATCAGATGCAAGTATGTTGAAGACAGTATTGGTTCTACTTGGGCATTTTATGCTCCATCACAAAATTTTTGTAAACGAAATTTCCGCACCCCTGCGTGGGTTAATAATGTAATAAGTCTGCATGGATCATAGTTAGGTCAGGTACCTTGGGATGTTTTCATTGGGAGAGTTCTTTTCATCGAGGGTTTTTTATCCTCAGGTTGTCAACTGGGCTTTTCAGCCTGATTGATTTCCCATGAGTTTTTCCCTCACACATGCAATAATTCCTCCAAAGTGGTGAATGGCGTTCTAATGGTCTCATCCTTTGGTAGCTATTGTTTAGGAATGATGTAAATGACCATGCCAGACAGTGTAGAAAGTTTCGCGGAATTTCGTCGAGTCTAGATAGTTTTTTTTTAATTAATTAAAATTAATTAATTTTCCTAAGGTTCGAATTTTAATTATTTAATTAATTAAATGTTTTTGAGCAAATATTGTAAAAACTAGGTATTTGTGCTTTTGATAGGGGTATTTGTGCTCAAAAGAAATGGAATGGCACTCCCTACACCCATAGACCAAGTTTCAGCTCAGTCGGACAAAGTTTGTTAGGCATTTGTCCACTCAGAGTCAGAGTCAGTCAAAACAACAATTTTAATTGCTAAAGTGACATTGCCGAAATGTCAAATTTTTGTAATTTATGAGTTATTGAGTGAATGTTAAGGTGGATAAGAGCAAGTTAGACCCTCCTAACCTACCCAACCCACTTACCAACTTAACACACCCCCTAACCCATTTCGCCCTCACCCTTTAGCTCACGTCCTAGGGGAATTTACGCCCCCTTCACTCCAAACCTTAATTGTTGGCTTGATACTTGGTGTGGGCCCCTCCCATGTGAGGTGCGCCCTTCCTAAACCTACACATCATCTAACCTTAACCCCCTACACTCCACAACTCACACATCCTTTAGAACCCACGCCCCCTCTCTCTACCTCACGCCCCTAAGGGGGATGTGCGCCCCTCTCCTCCCATAACCTTTGCTTTGGGTCATTGTTATGTGGTGTGGGCCCCTCCTATGTGAGGTGCGCCCCCCCTAACCTCACACCTCACCTTTCCTTGGCCCCACGCTTCACTTCATCAATCCATGTGGTGGATCCATGACCAAAACCCTAAGGAGGGCACCCCACTCATTGAGATTGATGCTTTTGATTGGGATGTGACACTTGGAGTCAATTCAAGTGCCTTCACTTTGCCTCTTGAGGTATAAGTAGAACCCCTCCTCACTCATTTTCTTTACCATTCTTTGAGCTAGTGTTATTATGCTGAAATTTCACCTCACTCTCACTCTCTTGCTCTTGCCATCTTGCCATCTCACTCATTGCTCTTGAGAGTCTTGGAGCAAGTATTTCTCCAACACTCTCATATTGGATTAATAAAGCTTTGGAGGATTTTGAAAACACCAAGAGTATT
>JASDQU010682961.1:32650-49556 GCA_032191745.1 Picea mariana
TTAACCTTTTTCCTGTTTGATTCTCAGTCAAAGCCTTAAACACTTTGAATTTTTCAAGTGCTTCAGATTTTTCTTTCAAAAAGGCAACCCAAGTTAGTCTAGAATAGTCATCAATAATCAACATAAAGTAATTTTCTTTTTCTGTACCTTCTTTCCTTGATGGTCCACATAGATCCATATGTACTAACTGAAGAGGTTTTTCTATTGAAGGAAAGTTTTTCGATTTGAATTGAGTGCGAGTAAGATTTCCTATCTGATAGGGCTTACAGACAGAGTCATATGGTTTTGATATCTTGGTTTTACGAAACTCCGATACGAGCTGTGATCAACGGTCTAGTTTATTTCTTGATCTGACGGTCTAGATTCAATCGCGATTTCGCATATCGCGAAATCGACATTCTTGATGCATTGAGTTCTTTGCCTCTTGAGTTCGCGATCCCCGAAACTCCGATAAGTTGAATCAACGGTCCAGATCTGATCTCTATTCAACAGTTGCGATTAAATCGCGAAATCGCATATTGTGATTACACCCGCTTCTCCTTGCAGTTTAAAGACCGTGCAGGTTCTCTTCGATCCAACGATGGTCGGACCCTGCTCTCGGATCTGACGCCTGTGATCTATCCTCCTCTTCAGTGCGCTCTTCTTGTCTTTGTTCAGATCTGACGACCCTCATGCTGTCGGGAGTTTTGGATGTGATCCAACGATCAGAAATGCTTCTCGGGCCTTCAATCACTCGATCTTCCTGATCTTATCTTTTGTTTTGCCTGTCGATCACAAACTGCCTGTACTCATGCCGTCTTCACCATTGTACTTGCCATCAATGACAAGCATTCGCTGTGTGTTAAATAATTGCCAACACACAAGTGAATGACGCAGTAGTCAGACGGATCCGTGAACGCATTTGAAGAAATGTAACTGATAAATCTAAATATTTATCAGATCTTAAGCCTACAGCAATTTCACAATATTTGGGACAGCCACACAACACAAAGAAAATAGCATCAGACAGAAAATTTTATTCATACTATCCTTGTGCATACAGAGATTTCGCCCAGCTTGGGTTTACATGGGCTGTACGACCTGTATGGGTCCGTACGCCTGCTTGTACTACTACTACTCAGTGCGTCCTTATCTCAAAACTGTGACTGCAGCACACCCCGATTTTGTCTATTCCTCTACTGAGACACTGATAAACACAGTCAATATGCCAATCTCTTATCTGGGTAATGATTCTTCTCTTTCTTGGGTGAATGGACAGTCATACGAATCCCGTACTGTACGGATTTTTCCTGTCCAGACAGTTTGTTTGCTGTTTCTGCTAAACAGTGGTCCTGGCTTGACCTCACAGCCTCCACTCTTGTTTGGTTAGACCCGTCCTAGTCTATATCAAAACCCTACTCGGCCTCTCCCTTTTGGTGTGCTTGCTGCTGGCCCTAACTCGGCTCTCTTTGCCAGACTTAGGCCCTAGCTCGGTCCCTTTTGGTAACTGGAACAATTGCTGGCCCTAAGTGCCTCCTTGTCTAGCACAGTGAGACCTGACTTGGTCTCTGTCTCASCCCCTACTCGGCCTTCTTGTTCCTTGGTGTATTTCTGGCCCTGCCTCGGTCTTCCTAGCTCTCGACCTCCTCCTCTGGAAGCGCCTCCTTGCCTTGGTCGACCAAATTCTCTCCCTTGAGTTGTGTTAGAGAGTGAGGCTTGCTAGGTTACTTGTAACCCTAGCCTTTTTTCCTCATGCATTCCTAGCTCTAGGATCCTCTCATTAGGAACTTGATCCAAGCGTGGGGACTTAATCAAGCATTGAGATGCATCCAATGGCTGAGATGCAATCTTAGCTTGAGTTAGGTGGTCCCCACATTTATAATGTTGTCTAGGCATAATTTTGGGTTTCCTCCTTATTACTAGACATCCCTAATGAGGAGAAATTACTTGCCTGAGCTACAAATTCTAACACTCTCTCTTAGCGAGGGAGGTTCTGCCATTGGAGCTACCTCCTCCATGATCAACATCTTGAGTTGCTGCTGCTCCCTCTGCATCTGGAAATCCTGCTTTGTCTAGATCTGGATGTCCTGCACTGAAACTGCCAACTGCTTCCTCTGGATTGGAGCCACTTGCTCCTTCTGTACTAGAACTTTCTGTAGCCTTCTGTTGCTCGTCCAATTGTGACAACTCTTTGAGATAAGCCTCTTGCTTTCTCACTGTCACTGGATGCCATTCTTGTCTCCCTCTAAGTCCCTTCAAGTTCCTGCTACTGCTTTGCTTTGAGATCCCTCTCGGATCCCATGGCACTTGATAGCTCCTGCCCGGAACTGAGAACTCCCATGTCAACAGAGCACTCCGGGCTATGGTTACTGTGATACTCCACAATTTCCTGTTCTCAACTAATCTCATCTTCCACTGCACTTGAGGTTGAGGGTTAGGGGATTCCTTGCCCATTCAACCCTCCTCTTCCTCTCCAACTCCTGCACAAGATCCGTTGAGTCCTTTCAGCCCTTCTTTGTTGTTCAAAAATTGTTGTTATCACTGCTATTACAGCCCTCAACTTTGCCACTAACCTTGCTGTCCTTGGTCTCTAGAACAACCCTCAAGGAGTCCTTGAGTCTGTCTTCACCTTGCTGCTGTTCTGATGCTATCCAACCATCTTTTCTTGTGCTGTAGCAGCCTCTTACAATTGCTGTTACACCTTGTAACAAATCCTCATGGTTGCCCTTCAATGGCTCTCCAAATCAACCCTTAGAAGATTGTTGTAACAACTTTAGGAGAATGCTGTTACAGTCCTCTTTCTAGGCCTGTAGCTGCTATCCAGCTTTCTGGAGGCCTGCTGCCCCTCTCCTAGACAGGCTGAACCTTGTGGAAACTACTTACAGGCCTGGCTGAGCCCCTTCTTCAACCTATTGCAGCCTCTTTCGAATTCAACTCGGTCTCTATGCAACTCAGATCACTTGTACGGATTTGTATGGTTGTGGGTTCCTCACTGGGTGACCGTACAACAAAAACTCACACAAAAATAGCTCGATTTCTCCTTAATCTTCAGTGAAACTCTGCAAACATAACCTTACTTCTATTTTCGGACCTGGGTATAACTTCTTTCTTTTGCTGGGTGAAAGTATAGTCCGTACGGAACTCGTACTGTACGAATTCCTTTTCTTTTCTTTCTGTTTGTTGCTGTCACAGTTGAGCAGTGGCCCTACCTTGGCCTCTTTGTCTCTATTAGACCCTACTTGGCCTTTGCCTCAGTCCTTTCTTAGCCTCACCTTGTTGGACTTCGCTACTGGCCCTAACTCAACTTTTTATTCCTTGACTGGAATCGATGCTGGCCCTAGCTTGGCCCCTCCTTTGCAGACTACCTTTGTCTAGACCCTCGACCCTATTCCTTCCTCCTCGAGGTTAGAGTGTACGACCTCTCTCTGGATCAACCTCTTCCCTTTCCTCTGCAAGACAAGGTTTAAATACTTCTTCTGTTTGGGCTGTCATAACCTAGCTCTGATACCATGAAGAAATATAACTGATAAATCTAAATATTTATCAGATCTTAAGCTACAACAATTTCACAATATTTGGGACAGCCACACAACACAAAGCAAATAGCATCAAAACATAAAATTTTATTCATACTATCCTTGTGCATATAGAGATTTCACCCATCTTGGGTTTACATGGGCCGTACGACCTGTACGGGTCTGTACGCTTGCTGGTAGTACTTAGTGCGTCCTTATCTCAAAACTGTGACTGCAACACACCCCGATTTTGTCTATTCCTCTACTGAGACATCGATAAACACAACCAATATGCCAATCTCTTATCTGGGTAATGGTTCTTCTCTTTCCTGGGTGAATGGACAGTCGTACAAATCCCGTACTATACGGATTTTTCCTATCCAGACAGTTTGTTTGTTGTTTCTGCTAAACAATGGTCCTGACTCGACCTCACAACCTCCACTCTTGTTTGGTTAGACCCGTCCTGGTCTATATCATAGCCCTACTCGGCCTCTCCCTTTTGGTGTGCTTGCTGCTGTCCCTAACTAGCTCTCTTTGCCAGACTTAGGCCCTAGCTCGGCCCCCTTTGGTAACTGGAATAGTTGCTGGCCCTACATGCCTCCTTGTCCAACACAGTGAGACTTGAATTGGTCTCTGTCTCAGCCCCTACTCGGCCTTATTGTTCCTTGGTGTATTGCTGATCCTTCCTCGGTCTTCCTAGCTCTCAACCTCCTCCTCTGGAAGCGCCTCCTTGCCTTAGTCGACCAACTTCTCTCCCTTGAGGTGTGTTAGAGAGTGAGGCTTGCTAGGTTACTTGTAACCCTAGCCTTTTTTCCTCATGCATTCCTAGCCATAGTATCCTCTCATTAGGAACTTGATCCAAGGGTGGGGACTTAATCAAGCATTGAGATGCAATCTTAGCTTGAGTTAGGTGGTCCCCACATTTATAATGTTGTCTAGGTATAATTTTGGGTTTCCTCCTCATTACTAGACATCTCTAATGAGGAGAAATTACCTGCCCAAGTTACAAATTATAGGTACAAATAACCTCCCGCGGGCATGATTATAGGTACAAATAGACACTGCCATGATGAGAGAAGCCCTCCCATATGCCCCTGAAGTAGATGAGATAGACGAAGATAAGACTTGGAGATACCAAGGGAGTTATAGGAGCATCAAAGTGACACATGGGCAACACATGGCCCGTCACATGACTCGTGTCCAATCCTAATGTCCGTCGTGAGTGGAATGCTATGCAGTATAGGCATTAAATTGATGTGAAGGTTCATGGGATAAGTTGGAATGTGGGCTCCCCGTTAATAAAAATCACCCCAAAATTTTGCCTTGTTGCTTGGTAAGCATAGTGGTCCGCCTCCCTATTGTTGAATCTGAGAACATAGAGGATTTCCACCTGATGGAATGCCTGGATTACATTCTGAATTTTGAGGAATATAGATCTTAGATGGTTGTTACTAGGAAGAGTCTTCAATTGAGCATGTCTAATAGTGAATTTTGAGTCATCGAGGACTGTAAGATTGTGAATGCCCCGAGAGTTGGCCAAAGATAGACCTTGGTAGAGCGCATATGCCTCGACCTGATTATTAGTGGCTTGACCAATATTCCAAGCGAATTTGAACTCGACATTTCCTCCAGGGTCATAGAGTACCCCGCCCATTCTTGCCACCCCGGGCCCAATATATTATTTAAAACAATAATAAAAACCAATTATGGATGAGAGGTGTAACATTCGTGCTTATAAATCAAAATAAAAAAAAGAAATAAAATCTGTAATGTAAAAAGAAATTAGGAAAAAAATACCAAATATTAACAGACACACCCACATACATGAGCGTAGATCCATCATAACTCCAAATATTTTAAGCATTGAGTGATTTGCATCTCCATTTCTTTTGATCCCTCTTGGTGCTTAATAGTGTTGGAGTTAAGAGGTATCTACTACTGATTTCTCCCATTGGGTCAATGAATTGGACCCTTATTTCTTTAGAATTATCTTTACTATTTGACAGAGAAGAGGTCTTTTTTTGTTCCTTTTATTTACATACTTCAAGAACACGTCATGCCCCTCATACTCCAAAAAACTTGCCTTCGAGGCAACAATTCCTCTTGTATGGTGTCTTTGTTCATTTGATGTTTTTTGGAGAAATAATTACCCTCCCGAACTTGAGCTACGAATGAGAAAGATGGTACCTTGCTAGAGCCATTCCATAGATTTCCCATGTCTTCCCCGGGTTTTCAGATAGAGGGTAACCCCCAACCACAATAGCCATTGGTAACCCTACAATACATGATGGGAATGGATCCCATGACCTCCTTGGGCTTTACACCCTAACAGAAAGGTTCGAACCAAATGAGCTATCCCTTGGGGTTGTTCACCTTCATTTCATATCTGCATTGACAATTTGCACAATGTTTACAACACACCCCAACAGTGTGCACATCTATGTGTAGAGAATTAACATTTTGTTAATGCATTTACTTGTTTGTCTTGTTGGTGTTCTTCAATATTTATATATGGGGTGCAACTAGACATCTCATCCTCTTGTGTAAGCTTGTGTCTCTCTATCATTTCAATGTTCAGATCTAGAATATCCTAGCACATGTTGGACATTTCTCATTGCTTATAGGCGTCTATAATTTGTCTACAAGATCATTGTTTTTTTGGGTGACTCAATCTTTCTTCTAATCTCACATTTTAATAGGCTTGAGTGTAATTAGATTGTAGTTTGTTTGTATTGCTTTTGGATATTTGGCAGCACATGTATGTATGTATTTTCTCACACAGTCAGGTGACTTCTCGTTGTTAGTCCAAAACACTTTTTAATGCTTTAAAGACAAATGATTTTGATGCTTGTAGTATGCCACTAGCCTTGTTGAACTTGCTAGACCACTATCTAGGGTTCAAATGCATCTAATTTCGTAGCTTTTGACGTCGATGTTTTGTTTACGCTTTTCTACTATGATTCATGCTTGTTACTTTATTTATTTTGATATTATTTCTCCTAAAGTTACTAGTTTAGAAACTTTAAATAATATTTTTCCATTTGGTAATTTTGACATAAAAATATAATTTGCCTTTGATTAACATTTTCTCTTTTCTAGGCCTTTTTTTGACTGAAGCTTCTAGTCAAAACGGGCAAGTAACAACTACTTTATTTTAGATTTAACATTGGGACTAAAACTTCATGCTACACTATGGAAATTTCTTTAGGCTAAAAAGCCATGAGTGGGGGGTTATCTATTGCACCAAAGTCCCCTAGGACTTGGTCCTGGCCCCACCCATTTTTGCAGGCACAAGCAAGCACAAGCTCATACAAGCATGAGCACAAGCATGTCATTGTATAGACTTGAACTTGGGTGGGGTTGATAACAACACCTCGCTTTCACCAACCCGACACACTACTGTTGACTCTCCTTGTAATTTGCTTGAACTTGGTCCCACAAAAAACTATTTTCTTACTAAAAAGCTTTTGATCACAGACCTATGAACCGATATTGCTCTAATACCATTGTTAGTTAGTTGGTATGAGAGAGAAAGAAAACACGTGAATATAAATGAGAATAGAACAAAATATAATAGAATTTTATTAAATGTCCACAAGTCCAATTGAAAAGAAGTTTGGTTCTTATTGTAGCATTCCTATAAAAAAGTAAGAAAATTTGAATGCGAAAAGGAAGAGAAGGGGAAGAGAGTTGATATCCCATATGTAGGTATTAGTAGAGGTGTTTCTCTACTTATCGGGCATGCCCCTCAAGGAGGGTCGCATATTCTGGTTGGGTTGGCTTGCAACATCCTGTTCACGAGGCACATCATCTTTGCTGCTATTTTTTCCATGTCCTCTTCCTTGTGAATCCTAGAATACTGCATCCCAACTATTGTCTTATAATATTGACTCCTTTTTGATGTGGTTGTATGCTTCACAATGAAGTAAGGGGTGTTGCTTTGTTTCCATCTCTTAATTCCTACACACTTGGCATGTTTTGCATTCCCACTCTATAGGTTCTTTCCATTTTCTTGTCACACTTCTTAGACTATGAGAGCTTGTTGTAAATTGAGCTAATATTTGCTTTTCTCTTCAGAGGATGTTTTTGATCAAATATCTAGTACTTTGATTTCACTTGTCATGTTGAAGTTGTCTATGTAATATTGCCATTTTTCTTTTTATTTCCCTTCCATTTTCCATCTCCATTAGAAGCTTGCAAGTGGATTTTAACTCTTTTTTATCTGGCAAGCATCTCGCTTCTATTATATTCTAGCTTTGAAACCTATTTTTGCATTGTAGTTTCCATGTGTTTTTCCCTCTCTTCCAGACCTCTTTGTTGAGTTTACTAGCTATCCTTTTGCTGCCCATGCTCGCCAATATTTGTATGTATAGAATTAGCTTCCTAATTGCTTCCAATTCTACTCGTTATAAACTTGTTTTTGCTAGAAGAATTTCATAAGGAGTGGTTTCCTTTATTTGGAGAAAGGTTGTTACTATGTGTTTCTATAGTCTCTTTATCTGTATCCATCTGTTTTTTGATATGCTTGGCCTCAATATCTCACATTCATATAATGGCACTGGGGTTATTAGTGCTTGAAAGAATGAGTTGATGAATTCCCAAACCTTGATCTTTGTTGTCTTGCATATGTTATGGAGTAGGAAGGTTGCCTCCCATCCACCTTATAGTTGCTTCCTTATGCATACTTCCCAACTTAACTTTTCATTAAAGTCCAAGCCTATGTATTTGTAATTCTAGGTGATCTTCAAAGGCTCATTTTTGAAGCTGATTTAAGCATGATTTGGCCTCTATTTTAGTGAAAATAACACCACCTCGATCTTGCATATGTTGACTTCCATACCAACTTTTGCGCAAAAGGTTTCACGTGTTGTTAGATGCTCCTCCAAGTTGCATGGTTCCCTTGTTGTTAGATCAACATCATGCACATATAGTAGGATTTTTATTATAATGCCTGCTATATTTATTCCTCCCCCATTTCCATTGATCCAATCTTCTAGTTTATCTATATATAGGTGTCAAGCAATGTGGGATAGAGGGGCAACCCTATTTCACTCCTACATTGTTAATGAAGCTCTCTGATAGTGCTTTGTGAAGTCACAGGTAGAACGTCCTGAGCCCCATTTCCATAAGCCTTTCCTATAGTTTCTAATGTGGCACCGTGTCGAATGTTTTTCTGAAGTCCACACTCCACTATTCCTTATTATTGGTGTCTCATCTCTTCTCTATCATGTGCCCTAAACTTAGGCAATGGTTAATGGTAAAGTGTTTTGATTTGAATTCTACATATTCCTTGGTTCATTTTTCTATGTCCTCCAATTCTTGATTTTTTCTTGATTTTTCTCTCCATGTTTCTCTCAATTAGTTTGGCAAAAAATTGGACTCGTCATTATAGTTTAGTAATTCATTGGATCATTCTTTTCTCCTCCTTTTAAGATGGGTATGATAAGGCTTGTCGCCCGATTTTTGGGAAAGGCCTTTGCATTCATTTGATTTAGTAATGTTGCTATGTGTTGGCTAAGAACGTCCCGTCTCCATTTCAAGTGCTTTGCTTGGAGTCCATCTATAGCTTTTGCCTTCTCTGATGCTAGCCTCTTAATGCCTTCCAACACCTCTTTTGAGAGAACTATTTTTTTTGTTGATTTTTTGATTGATTTCCATAGAGTTTCCATGTATCCACCATTCTTTGGTGATATTATTTTCCTGTATCTATTTTTTTTCTTTCGTAACTCTCAAAATGCTTTAGGATTTGTCGTTGGCATTACTAGTAGGTTATCTTCTTTTTTTCACAATTTTCTTTTCTGGATCTTTACTACTTACTTGTAGGCTCTGAGATTTTCATTGGTTGGGTTTTGCTTATAGGGTTTTCTAGCTTCTTTACACCACCCATGGAACCATGGGTTTATTGAGATATTGTTGGTGGCTCTCCTTGTTTTTGGCATATATTTGGGTTTGCAACTCACAAGACTAGATTGGATGGCTTTCAGTAATTGTTCACATCTTTTGTTGATATTCATTTATGCTTTGAAAAATCTTAGTTACACGGTGATTCTCTCTATCTCTTTCTTCATTACTGAATTAACATGTAATTGTTCATGTACATCTCATTTTATTGTGGGGGCGAATTACAAATCCTTTGGGTTATTGTAAATCTAACCTTTGTTTTTTTAAAAAGTAAGAACTATTTCTATTATCCAAAACTTGCCATGCCCTTACTCGTACAACATTCATTACAGTGTAGAGAACGTCTATTGCTAAGTTCAAAATTGTAGGAAGTGGTAAAAAAGCAAACATACTACGCTTTAAACTAAATTATGTCTTCTTTGCTCCAAAACTTGCATGGATACTATTTGACATATGGCCCTAGCAGAAAAATAAACATGCAAAACATTAACTATCAAGAGTAAAATTAAAGCCCTAATCAGGTGTTGGCCACTAACTCCCCTTCGTTGGTTGTATTAGCCTCCTCTTTGGAATCTTCTGTGTTCTCATGAGAGGTAAGTGTTGTCGACAACATGTCTTGGGGAGGAAGATTAATGAAGCTAGTCACCCGAGCTAGAATGTGCTTGCCAGATTCCACATTAAAGTTGTCCTAGACTTTATTGGCCTCTTTAGCTTGCGAATCGAATTGGGCGTTCCATCTCTTGGTAGCTAGGGCCATCTTGGTGACATTGCCCTAAACCATTGCAATCTCCTTGACACATTGCCTCAAGCAATGCTATAGTTGTCTAACCTCACCCATTATGACACAACAAACAATTGCAATGGTCCATGATAAGTTAAGGTATCCCCTCACTACCAACTTCCTCCACTTCCAAACTTGTAAACACAGAGGGGAAAAAAATCTTCGATTGATTTCAAGTAGAGAGATACTCCGTCTGATTCTTGAATGAAGAAAAGAACAAAATGAAAGAGCCAACACCCTCCCACCCTTCTATAACCTTCACCATTAATTCAAATTGCCTACATGGGGAATGACAAATTAATCCCCTTGTCTACTCCAGTATTTTGGATGTTGGGGATGAGGATGTATTCATAGCAGAGAGTGAGTTGTGCGTATGGCTACATTTCACATGAAAAGGGTGATGTCGGGGTTAATCACTCTCGTCCCTTCTTGAATCTTCTATGGTAGTGACTTGAGAGGGGACACCCCCCCCTCTTCTAAACTTTTGAAACTAATAGTCATGGGATTAAACTAATCTCATTTCCTTTCGCCCTTTTTGACCTGAGGAGCAAGCTACCCTTGGGTCTTAGGGATCCAACATTGGCTATCCTATTTGTAGCTATGTTGCTATTGTGCTTCCCTAGTAGAAAGAGGCTTCATGAAACTATTGAATTAATGGACTATTCTTCGGATAATTGGAGAGGAGGAGGCCCTTCCCTGCTTTAGTGCTTGAGTGAATATCATGGAGTCATCCCAATGATGGCTATTGGGGTAGTTGTCCCAGTGCTCGAAAGATTGATACCTTGGTAAGTTGCCAACGCTTTTGCCTAATTGTTTGTAGCTTGTTGTAAATCCTAACCGGAAGCTAACCCCCTATTTCCTTAGAGATCGGTGATGATTTCCCCTGCACTTCCCACCCTTGGGTTTCCTTCAAAGCTCCATCGAAGAACATTATATGTTGATTTTGTTGGGCTATCCTATGTTCAAATTCATCCTTCCCTAGTCGTAGCTTCTAGGCATACTCCTTGATTGTCGTTGATAGGTTTTGTTATGCATATCCAACTTTCTACTTATCATAGATTAGAGCCATTCTTGTTCCTGAGTGTAGTTATTAAGCTAATTAGTGCCCTTTCCTTTTGCCACCATAGCCTCCTCCATTAAACTCAAACAAAACACTGTGGTTGACCTGATTGAAAGCATTAGCCATGTCCAATTTTGTAAGCATCCCTCTCTCCTGTTGTCCTACTGAAATGAATTGCTTCCTGGACAAGAATGGTATTTTCGGTGATTTGCCTTACATACACAGATCCTCTTTACTGAGCTGAAATTAGCCTGGGAAGAAGTCTGTTGAGCCTTGTCACATTGATATTGGACACAGTTTTAGACAATACATTATATAAGGAGATGGGGATGAGTTGGTAAAAGGTAGTGGGGTTTTTTTCTTTCGGAATGAGGGCTAGAAAAGTTGAGGTTGATCCCTCCTCCTAGTTTAAGCATCCCCCTGGACCCTTTTAGCATGCGCTTTAAATCCCCTTTAATGATGAACCAACATGCTCGATAGAATGAATCGAGAACCCATTTGGACTTTGCACTGTATCAGGCTCCATCGACCACAATGCCTCTTCCATTTCAGTGTCAATGGTTTCTTGCATTGGCCTCTTATTATCTTCCTCCAAAATGACTTCGGGGATGCCACTTAACATTTCCTCCCAGGCTCAGGAGGTGGGGGGCAGACCCTCGGAATACAGGGCATGAAAGTGGTTATGCGGCTTCCTGAATTTTCTTAAAGTGAAATATCTAGCAATCATTGGACATCGATATCTCAGCCACATTATTTTGAATACGCCTTGCACTGGCCTGCTTGTGCAAAAAATTGGTATTCCTGTCCCTCGATTTGAGCTAGAGGCTTCTGGATTTGAGACGCCACTGCTCTTCTTTGTCCCTCTGAGCTTTTAATAAATCCACCGCTGCTGCTTCTTCTTGGGCCAGAAGTGCCTCTGCTACTTCTGAAGATTCCATTGCAAGTTGGACACTGACAAGCTTGTCTTTGCACTCCTCCCTAGCTTTGGAGGGTGGGTTGAAAGCAATTCTGTCCTATTCTCTCAGTCTCAGCTTCACTGCGTTTATTTTTCGCTCCCAAACAAAAGGTGACCCCACGATTGACATACCCCATGTGTTGTGGATGATGTCCCTGATCTCTTTGCCGTTGCAGCCAGAGTGGTTAAACTTGAAGGGCATCAGGCCATGCTTTTTTTCCTTTTCAATACTGAAGGGCATTGGTTTGTGGTCCATTTTTGAGGGGATGATTTTTGAGTAAATTTAAACAGCGTCTAATAGGAAGGAGCTTTGAATCAAGAATCGGTCTAGGCATTTTGTGATGTGCTTAAAACCAAGGCGTTTATTATTCTAAGTATATTTCCCCTTCGAGGGGGAGCATCCATCAGTTCCCAGTCTGCAATTAATTCATCTACCAACTCTTGACAAGGATTTTGCATGAAGGAGCCTCGTCTTTTCTCAAGAGGACCAAGAACCAGATTTAGATCCCCTACTAGCATTCTTCCCTCAAGCGGCAGTGTCTCCGAAAACTTTCATAGTTTCCCAACAATGCTTTTTCTCTTGATAGTTGTTAGGGGCATATGTACTGAAGGCTTGTATGCTTCCCGACCCCTTTTCAAGCATGAGGGTGAGCAGCCAGTGCTTCGGTCTTTTAGCTGAAATCAGTTCTAGGGCCCTTGGATCCCACACAATACCAATTCCCCTTGCGGCTCCCTTGTGACCAATACACACACCTTGATTACCCTTCCAAATATTATCAAAGAGATCCTGGAAAGTGCATTCTTCCAGCTTTGTTTCTTGCAAAAGGACTAAAGTCGGATGTTCTATTCTAATGAGACTTCTAAGAAAATCTCGCTTCTCTTTGCTACCAACTCCCCTACACTTCCAAGAGAGAAACTTAAGTTTTTTGTTTGAGAAGATTTACCTCCACTTCTGAAGACTCTGCAAGGTGGTTTGAATCCTGCCTTGCTGTGATTTGCTTCTTCCTCACACTTTTCCTTGTTCGTTTTCCCCCTTTTATTATTAGGTCCCTTCGTTCCTTTGCCTTGTCCTCGTCTTGGAGTTGCTACTCTCTGCTTTAGGTGAGGACGCCAGTGGCGGTGCCCATGGCTAGTCTATAAGCAGATCAGTCACTACTGGAAAGAGATCCTGGAAAATGCGCTCTTTCAGGCTAAACAGATCAGTCACACCTGGATCTGTAGCCATGTCTTTTGCGCTTGTGATTTGTTCCAAAATAAGAGGATTGGAGAGCTCTAAAGGAGGGTTTGCGTGAGGAATAAAGCCCTCTTTGTTGCTCTTGCATCGGGGATAACTCTCGAACCTCATTCTCTACCTGTTGAACATCGGGTCGTGGGGCTTCGAAGCACGGATAATTTATGGTTGGAGTGGCCTCTCCTCGTTGTTCTTGCGGAGATGATGTCTCTTGTTCCTCCATATCTTTCACTAAGGAGGTTGAGTTTGGTAATTCGAGTTGATTTGACTTTGCGGGTTCTTGGGCTTTCTTGGGTGGTGACATCTCCTTATTCCTCGGCGCTTTCTTTGCGCGTGGATCGCATTCAGTTGATTTGACATTGCGGGTTCTTGGGCTTTCTTGGGTGGTGGCATCTACATATTCCTTGGCGCTTTCTTTGCGCGTGGATCGCGTTTTCCCCAGTTGGTACTTCTTGCTTTGCCCGGCTTGACGTTTTTCTTACAATCTTTTGTGAAATGTCTATATATTCATATGATAACTGTTTCACTTGAAAGGGATTTCTTCATAGTCCAGTTTCTGTATATAAATCCATCCATCCCGATTCCATTGGATTGCCTCTAGTAATCCCTTTTCCAAATCAACTTACATATTCTTGCACATACATATTGGCTTGATTTCGTTTCAACGCTATCAATAAATCGTCCCACAGAGTTCCCTATTGAAGCTAGTGTTTGGTCATCCCAAAAGCAGATGTGATAGTTGGACCCAGACTGGAGCTATCATGGGCACATCTTCTTCAAGGTTGAACTCTAGCGACCAATAGTTCACATACATAGCTCTAAGACTATGCAATAGGGCTCGTTTTTAGCAATGTGTATTACAAAATTTTGACTAAACTGGTGACATCAAGATTGGCTTATCGTTTACTCTGTGCAGCGTGTCTTACAAAAAATTGACTAAACTGGTGACATCAAGATTGAAGCGAATCGTTACAAATCTAGTATTAGAAGAACGTGGGGGCTTTCTATACCACAGATTTTGAGAAAGATAAGTGAGATCAGTGCCGGTTCGGGAAAGCCTATCCTGCAATTAGGAAAGGGTGTGCCCCTCAATGCGTATATGTGAAACATGGGAATTTTATAATGAAAAAGTATAAATATTTTATTTTTTTGGATTTTTTTGGGTAATTATTATCTGAATTTTACCTTGTAATTGTTGGTGAAATTGTAATATTTTTTTGCATTTTATTTCCACTGCAGTTTTGAATGTAAAGAATGTCCTGAAAAAATCCATAATCCATTCAAATGATACAATCTTAGTAATCATTCAAATAATACAATCTTAGTAATTGATATTTGTAATTTCAACAATTCTTCCAAATTTCTAACAAAATTTTAAACAAAATAATAAAAAAAAAATTATATATACAAGTTAAAATATGTAATATAATATCTTAAATTTTATAATATTGTTTATTATATAATAAAAATTATAATAATATACAATATAATAGTATATAAAGCATATTTTAATATATATATATATATGTTTATGTTATTATCATTAATGTGTTTTAATTAATTTTATTGTTTATTATATAATAAAAATTATAATAATATACAATATAATAATATATAAAGCATATTTTAATATATATATATATATGTTTATGTTATTATCATTAATGTGTTTTAATTAATTTATATGGTCTCTGTTTTAACTAAAATAAAATATGAAATATGAAAATCAAGTTAAAACGTGATTTTAAAATTTAGTTTTTATATTTGAACATTGAAATTTTTAGTTATTTTAATTTTTGTGAAATAAAAAGTTTTGAAAAAAATTATTATTGTAAAAATCTATATATTATTTTTAAGAATATCGTAGACTTTGAAGATTAAACGGGACTTTGAAGATTGGATGAACCCCATAAGCTCTTTTACTTGTCTGTCTTTCTTTCTCTTCTTACATGGTATAGTAGATTCTATAATCTTTCTCTTCTTACATGGCATAGTAAGACTCTATAATACATGGCTATTGGCATATTATACTCTATAATACGTAGCTATCGAAGTAGGATGATTGACTTCTCGATATCAATGTTGTAAAACTTGGATTCGAATGAAAGGATTAGATTTACCAAAAATTACATAAAATATTAAAATTTTAATGAAATTAATATTTAAAGATTCTAAATCATTAAAAATAAAATATGCAAAGTCTATCCATTTATATATCATGTAAGATTGAATATATCAAAGTTCCAAGTTCACTCTAAATCACAGTATCCAGCGCTGCTCCAAATACTCACAAATAAATGAAAAAGGTGCGAGGCAAACGGGGTTCTCTTTGTCATAGTATCCAGCGCTGCTCACAAATATTCAATCACAAAAAAAGGTGTGAGGAAAATGGGGGTTCTCTTTTTCATGAGGATTTGGGGTTTAGGATGTAAGAGTGAATATATCAAAGTTCCAAGCTCACTCTAAATCACAGTATCCAGTGCTGCCCACAAATACTCAATGAAAAAGGTGTGAGGCAAATGCGGATTCTCTTTGCCATGAGGATTTGGGGATTAGGGTGAGTGAAATTAGGCATTAGGCGTATTTTAATTTTTTTTTTTACCCCAAAATATGGTACGACTCTACCGAGTAGGTATGAACTATGGACTGGCCTAGTCGATTCACATACAGTTTAGATGCCCAAGTAGAAACATGCAAAGGTCAATTCCGTCAACTCAACCAAGTCCAAGTCCAAATTAACCAAATTTTTAAACCTTGCTTGGTACGAGGGAATCTTGTTGGCAAGTCCTCTTGAATGAATATTTGAATTTCTAGAATAGAGGCTTATGCTGCAAATCCATTTGTGGAGTTTATTGGCCAGTATCTCCTTTCTTTATGAAAACAACAAAGCACTATTTTATCTAGCCTTTAAACCTGCAAAGCAAGGACAAGAGGAATATTCAAATCATCTTTATCCCCATATAACTTAATTCTTTTTCACTTCTTAAAGAAAGGAAATGATGTCTAGAAAAAAAATATTATATTGACTGATTCATTTGTAATCAAGGATAACATTATACCTTCCCGTTTTCACCATGTCAAAATTTTGATGACATTGTATACTTAGATGAAGTATTTGAATGTTCAGGGCATATGCACACAATGTTATAGCTCTGGGCTATCAGCTAGCTCAACTTAAAGATTACATAAAGTTTCGCAGACAGGTACTTGTGCATTTAACAAAAGCCTCAAATAGAAAATTACGAGTCCATCTTGGGATCTGTTAAACTGCAATCTTAATCTTTATTAATTTTGCCTCCATTGCCCTTGCACCTGTTAGAACTAATGATTAATTTAGGGATTGGTTTGGAGTTGGTTGAAGATTTGTAGGAGTTGTTGAGATATTCTCTCAACCTCCATAGCTATGTTTGGGGTAAGTTGAATCTGAGTTCAACTATATATGTACGTATGTATGTGTGCAATATGATAAGGTAATTGTGTGTGA
>JASDQU010682961.1:50209-60298 GCA_032191745.1 Picea mariana
TTTTGCTTGCTGGTTTTTGCAGGTTCTTACCAGAAACAAGGGGAAACGCTGCCCAAATCCATCCTCAAGACTTCCCCAAGAACCCTCCTTGGTTGGGTAACGAATTTCTTACCTTTCCTTTTGTAATTTTCATGTTTTTCTTTCTATTTCATTGATTTTTTTTGTATCATTGTAAACTAACATACATTGCCTACACCTTGGGAGTGTGATTGGCCTAGCCAACCCCCCAATATCCTTGGGCTAGACTAGTTTGTTTTTCTTTCAAGTTAATTTTCATTTATTTGTTGGCCCATCTTGTCCACAAGACAAGATAGTGTGGCCTTTTCATAATAATAATCTTGTTTATTTGTTCACAACCCTCTTTGGCCAAAAATGGTAGGCTTACCTCCACCTTGGCCATTGTAAGTGGTTTTCATTTTTCCAAGTTTTTATTTTGATAAGTTAATGTGCCTACACCTTAGGAGAGTAATCCCCAAAATCGTGAGGCTTAAGGGAAAACTTACATTTTGATGATCTATATGCTTAATGTTTTAAAATATTCTAGATAGTCATCACATCTAAGTTTCCTTTCTTCAAGTTATTTTACTTCATATGCTTATGCTCATCATGGTAAATGGTTTAATGGTTTAGAATCTATCTTGAGTGCCATAACTCATCATTTTCATAAGTCATTATGCTATTTACAATTTTAAGTACATGATATCTAGTCATGGTTTAGGATCTTACTCATTGCTTTGTTAAGTTTTTATTTTTTAAGCACATCTATCATTTCAATGGTTAACATATGCGTGGATGAGTAACTTAAGATCTTAAAGTTTCACTATCATTATCACTTGGCAAGCTGTTCTTGCCCTTTTCCTTTTTGCAAAGTTGAATATCTAAATGATGGATGGGATGCTATGGTGAATGTCTTTGTTTTATGAGTTCTTCATTCATAATATCTTAACTTCATGGGCTAAACTTTCACATTCATAGCTTTACATTTTCAAGCAATTTTCTGTTATAAGTGGCAAGTTGTTCTTGCCTTAACTTCACATTTTGCTTTCAAGTTCACATATGGAATGGTGATGAATGAATGATATATGTCTTGCAGCTTTCCATTAATGCTTTAGATGTGTTTATGGTCATTTGATTTACATCTTGCAAGCACACTTTTTCCATCAATTTCAGTTTCGGTTTTGGGTAAAAAACGTCAATTTTGGGCATTTAAAACACTCTTAAAACTTACCAAACACACCTAAAGACCCACCCGAGGGTCATAATAACATTCTAGACAACTTAGGTAGCTTTATTCAGCCATCTCCACCATCTAAAACGGGTTTGAGGAAAACAACGGAAGGAAGTGGCGGGGGACCGTCCCGTGATCCTTTTCGGGAAGTGGATCCTTTCCGGGAAGTACTCTTACTGTCAGGGCTGACCTGGGAAGCTAGGGTGGGCCTCATTGCCTTACTATCTTGAGCAACCGGCAATCATTTGGCCAAGGGAGGAGGAAGCTCAAAGCCCCAACATAGTTTAGGGGGGAGGGACATAAAATTAACTTAACTTTTAAAGAAACTCCTTAACCATTTAGTTTCATAGATCATCTTTGTGTGTTGGGGGGACTTAGATGTATGTGTAGGAACACACATTGATAATAATTACATGCTTATAATCATTGTTGCAACTTCATGGTTTATGTCTTTAATGTTTCAAGTTTTTATGAGCATATGAGTTAAACATTGTATATCTTTTGGTTCACTTGCTTTTGTGGTGTGATTCAAGAAGGGGTTGAGTATCCCACTTGGGGAAGCATCACCTTCTTGAGTCTTGAGTGCTTTAGTGGTTGCCAGTGAAAGCGGTCCAATAGAGTAAGTGCTATTGGGGCATGCTTGGCTTATGTGATTGTTTATGAATTGGATATCTTCTATCTTTCATATTTTAAGTATCTTTTCTATCTTGTCTATTTGTATATTGTGTAATCATTGTAACACCTATAATTCTTTTATAAGTAATTGTAATCTTGGGTTTGTGGGGTAGTTGCAATCTATTTTACTTGTAAACTTTTTGTAATTGAACCACCCTCAAAGTTAGTTGACCCCTTGCCCAACCTTAGGCACTAGTCATAGTTGACTTAGGGAAAGGGATGATTGTCATATAGATAGACTTGCACTTTGCATGTGCTGCCTTAGCATCTTAGGCTAGTTTTCCCCCCTTTAGCCTTTAACAAATTAAAAACAACTCCTAGAACCATAAAGTTAAATCACATCTAGTAACTAGGGACTACCCCCCTTGGCTTCCCTAGGAGTAAGCCTAGAAGGAAGAGCTTCTAGTCAAGGTGACAGTGTGGACTGAGAACCTAGGCATTGTGCTTCCAAGGACACACTAAGTGAGCTGGATTTTGCTCACGTTTGCAAGTGTGTATTAGGACGGCAACAGATTTCACCCAGCCTGGGTTTACATAGGCCGTACGACCTGTACGGGTCCGTACGCCTGTCGGTAGTACTCAATGCGTCCTTATCCCAAAACTGTGACTGCAACACACCCCGATTTGTCTATTTCTCTACTGAGACACTGATTAACACAGTCAATATGCCAATCTCTTATCTGGGTAATGGTTCTTCTCTTTCTTGGGTGAATGGACAGTCGAACGAATCCTGTACTGTACGGATTTTTCTTGTCCAGACAATTTGTTTGCTGTTTCTTCTAAACAGTGGTCCTGGCTTGACCTCGCAACCTCCACTCTTGTTTGGTTAGACCCATCCTGCTCTATATCATAACCCTACTCGGCCTCTCCCTTTTGGTGTGCTTGCTGCTGGCCCTAACTCGACTCTCTTTGCTAGACTTAGGCCCTAGCTCGGCCCCTTTTGGTAGCTTGAATAGTTGTTGGCCCTACGTGCCTCTTTGTCCAGCATAGCGAGACCTGACTTGCTCTCTGTCTTAGCCCCTACTTGGCCTTCTTGTTCCTTGGTGTATTGTTGATCTTGCCTCGGTCTTCCTAGCTCTCGACCTCCTCCTCTGGAAGCGCCTCCTTCCCTCAGTTGACCAACTTCTCTCTCTTGAGGTGTACTTGAGAGTGTGGCTTGCCAGGTTACTTGTAACCCTAACCCTTTTTCCTCATGCATTTCTAGCCCTAGGAGCCTCTCATTAGGAACTTGATCCAAGGGTGGGGCTTAATCAAGCATTGAGATGCATCCAATCGCTGAGATGCAATCTTAGCTTGAGTTAGTTGGTCCCCACATTTATAATGTTGTCTAGGTGTAATTTTGGGTTTTCTCATTACTAGACACCCCTAATGAGGAGAAACTACTTTCCCGAGCTACAAATTCTAACACTACGCATATAAGAATTAAACAATCCATATTTCTCCATCCAAGGCCTATGTTAATGAAACAATATTTAGAGGCATTTAATTTTAAAGCTTTCTTCTTGTGATTCAGAAGGTGCCTTGGAGTTGTAAGGTTGTTGAGATAGAAAATAATATCTGTGTACCAATCATGATGCTCCAATTCTTCAATTATTGTTGAAATTATAGGTGATGCATCATCCTGTAATCCAAGAGCAGCTTCATTTCCTTTAGCTAACATCTGCACCAAACCTTTGCCTTGGATCAATATTGTGGGTACAATTTCTAAATCATATTCCTGAATCTTAGCCACCCACTTGCCACTAGTTTCCAAACAATCTTGTTGAGCCAAGATATCTTTTACAGCTAGATGGGGAATGCAGGAAATGACCTTGGAATATCCAACATACGTTCTGAAATGCTTTAAGGATTTGACCAAAGCATAAGCTTGCTTTTCCATAATGGCATATTTCAATTTGAAATTTTGACATCCCTGAGAACTTTACTCTTAAAGGCTATGGGTTGTTCTTCATCTTAATCATTCTTTTGAAGTAATACACCAACAATTGTATCATTAGAAGCAAAAGAAAAAAATTGAAAATTCTTGGAATAATTTGGACTTACAAATACTGGAGATTTTACAATAGCTTCCTTGAAAAGTTCAAAGGCTGTCTTACTGTCTTTATCCCATTTGAAAACTCCATCTTTCTTTAGCAACTTCGTTATAGGCTTGGTGATCTCGACAAAATTTGGGATGAATCTTCAGATGAAATTGATCTTGCTGAAAAATGATTGCAAAGCCTTTTGAGTTCGGGGTAGAGTAATTTCTTAATTCCTTTTATCCTCTCGGGATCAACTTTTACCCCATATTTTGAAACAATACGCCCGAGAAATTTTCCTTCAACAACCACAAATATTGACTTCTTTGGGTTCGATGAGATTTCATACTTGCGACACCTTTCAAATATATGTCTCAAGTGGCTCAACGTGGGATTTCCTATCATTTGAAAATATTGTGTGATCGTCTTGATAGATCTCAATTATTTTTCCTATGAGATCTTTGAATGCATAATCCATGGCTCTTTGGAATGTAGCATTTGCATTTGTCAAACCAAAGGGCATCCTCAAATACTCATAAGTACCCCAAGGTGTGGCAAACACTGTCTTATGCCTCTCGTCTTTGTTCACATATTTGACCCTGTAATTCTTTGTAGTAGATTTTCCATGTTTGGCAATGGATAATTGTCTTTCTTAGTTGTTGTATTGAGATTTTTGAAGTCCACACAAAGCCTCGTCTCGCCGGTCTTCTTTTGCACTATCACTAGATTAGAGAGACAAGTAGAATGTCTTGCGGGAGCTATGATTCTTGCTTCGTATAATTTCTACAACTCTTTCTGCACAAGAGGGGCCAACTTCAGATTAATCTGTCTCAGCTTATGTCGAAATGGATTGGCACCTTCCTTCAAAGGTATAGTGTGTTGAATTATATCTCCCTTGTAGGCCTTCAAATCATTATAGGAGAAGGCAAACACATCCCTGAATTCTCTAATAAGATTTTTGATTGCATTTCTTTCCTTTCCTGATATCCCTTTGCCAATCTTTATCATCTTTGGATTCTAAGTTGATCCAATATTGACTTCCTCATATTCATTGGGCTTAATCATATGTTTCTTCTCCTTATACTTGTCATGTCTTTCGAAAAAATCTTCAAGAGGTACAAGGCTTGCTAGAATCTCGTTTTCCTTTATTTCTTATTTAGAACATTCTTCTCTCCAATTGATCCGGCACTTGGAACATTCTTGCAAGTTGTTCATGAATTTTATAATCTGTGCATCATCTTTGAAAACCTGTCAGTTGATGAAGTTATTTGGGACTAATGTTCTAAAAATAATCTCCATTTTTCCATTCTTCACTAAATCATCACAAATCTGCAGTGCCGCAGCAGAGACGGCTACTGCATCGGCTCTTTTATTCAAATCCCTTGGTTCTACTTTCAAGGATAATGCATCAAACCATTCCATGGCATCCCACATTGCATTCCTATATCTTTCCAATCTTTCATGTTGAGAAGCATAAAGGCCTTTTACTTACAAAACAACTAGGTCAGAATCACCAATGATTTTCAAAATCTTATTTCCAAGATTCTTCGCTAAATTCATACCAAGTAAAAGTGCTTCATATTCAACTACATTGTTAGTTGCTTCAAATTCCAAATGAAGAGCATAACATGAAACATTACCTTTAGGGGAAGTGAAAACAATACCTGCGCCCATACCTGCTTGGCACTTGACCCCGTCAAAATTCATCTTCCAAATGCTGTGAACTTCTTTTTGAGGAGTTAATTCTGTTGTAAACAGGGTGTAGGAGCCAAGCTCTTCTTCAAAGCAAACCAATTCATTCTCGGGGTCTCGTGGATCCTCCACATGATATTTGCTCATCGATTGTCTATGTAAGATGACTGGAATACCTTGAAAAATCATAATAGTGGTGTATGATAAATCCATTTGATTGCTACCTCCAAGGTCAGTGATGCACTTTTTGGATAAAAGCATTCCCCAGGCATCAGAAACATCGATGACCACCATGCCCATTACCAAACAAATATCTTGATGAGCGACCAAGCATACTTGAAGATCTTTGATTAATCCGCATACTTTCACTTCCCTGGAGTCCATGGCACAAATATTCTTGTATGGACTCGAAGTTTTCAAACCCAAACGTTCCATCACGTTGAGATGCATCATATTGGTCGATGCCTTGGAGTCCAACATACAATTATGTAAGAGTAAGTCTTCCACTGTCAATGATATGAAAAAGGGTTGGTGCTTCAGATTGTTGCTTCCTTCCTTGTGCACAATTTTGAGAATAATAGGGGCATCTTCATTCTCATTCACAAGGTGAGTTGCTTGACTGGTTGGTTCAAGCCCCAAAACTTCTTTAATCTGGTTCTTTATGGAGGGAATCTTCACTAATTCAACAATTGGAATGGGAATCCTAGCATTACAAAACCATTCTGTCACATCTAGCTTTGTCACGAGAGAGTTGCTTGTTGAAGAATCACTTCGTGATACCTCTACACTGGGTCTGGTTGGCCTTGCAATTTGATTATCTTTTAATAGAGTTTTGGAAGGTATGGCTAATCTTGCAGAGGATTACTTCTCTTTCTCTAATAGGTTATAGCCTTCACTTCATTCTCATACATCCGATTTATCTCTTCTAGAGAAGGAATTTCCCCAAATAATCTGACTGCCATCTCTTCTTCCATTGAATCATCATCCATCAACTGCTAATCCTGATAATCATGTCTGTCAAACAAAATGTCATAGGTGTCCA
The DNA here is from genome assembly GCA_032191745.1 of Picea mariana. Taxonomy (NCBI): domain Eukaryota; kingdom Viridiplantae; phylum Streptophyta; class Pinopsida; order Pinales; family Pinaceae; genus Picea; species Picea mariana. Next base: position 56,865 of record JASDQU010682961.1, read on the forward strand.
ATAGTGCTTCAATGTTCTGATTACCCGATTTGGTTGCTCCCAGGTAAATGGCACAAGTCTTTTCATCATGGAGGCTTTTGCATGCCCTACAATAATAAGGATGTCAACTCCCTATCATGTTGGTAGGTTCCAACGATGTAGGAGGTCTCTGATTTGGCGGTGGGCCTCTGTATGTCCTGTAATGCATTAGTTGTTTGCGTGAATGTTACTTGTATCAGGAGTAGGCTCGGCGGTAGGAGATGCTTTCTGCTTGTGATCACCTTTGGCCTTGGGGAAGTTTAGTATACCCGACTTCCCTGAGAGATTCCCACTTTCATGAAGACTCTTGGCCTTGATCTTGGCATGGGCAAGATTTGTAGGTTTAGCATCATTGAGGAAGAAGCTTAAATTCCCTTGAAAAGCATTCATGTAATACATCAAGATGGTGGCCAGAGTCGGTTGATGATTCCGAGGAATATCCTGCACAATCTTGTCAAATCTGTAGTTAAGCTCATCAATAGTTTCATTCTCATTTCTCTTAATGTTAGTCAAAGCATTCAAAAGGCATAGATTATCTTTCTTTTCCAATCATCTACCAAAGAAAACATTCTGGCATGCTTGAAAGGAGTTAATGCTATGATCAGGTAATGATAAAAACCACTTCCTAGCATCCTTTTTTAATGACAAAGCAAAACATTTATATAAAATATTTAGATGATAAACTCTCTAAGTAGCGATATGCTCAATGAACACACCCCAATGCTCTTTTGCACCAATAACATTATCACCATGGAAGGTAGGCTATTTGTCCAAAGAAGATGGCAAATCATGATGATGACCTGTAATGTTAGAGAAATCAAATGGTTTGAAGGCATTTGTCAACCACAGAGCAACCATTTGATTTTGAGTTGGTGGACTTAAATCAACAAATAATCTTCTTATATCAGATAAAACTTCAAAACCTAAACAATTATTTACTTCCCTTGCCTTGAGTCTATGCTTCTTTCTATGATAAACAAGTTCAGGTTTAGGAATAAGACGAAGTATACCTTGGGCATTCCTTCTTGTAGAGTACCGTTTTGTTGTATTTGGATTCGGTGGAGTCGCTAGATGTGATAATCAGGTTAACAATAACAATAATCTCATCAAGATATAAATACAAAGAACTTGCCCAACAACCTGGCGAGATAATGTCGTCAAGAGCCAGGAAACGAATCGACAAAGATGTATATGAAAAACACGTTTACAAATTTGTCCTTGACAACGATGCCAAAAAATGGTATCACCCAAATTAGCAAACTTTGTAGAGGTGCTAATGGGGATAAGCACAACACATAAAACACAAACAATAAAAACCAAGGCCCTACAAAAAGGGTTTCCTTAGGGGAATAGTCTTCATCAACAAGATCAACAAAATATTGGAAAGAATACTTAAAATCCTTGCCAAGGAGTATAAAACTAATCAAGGCAAGAGATAAGCACTTACCAAATCGTTTTAAGGAAGATGGAAGAGATACAAACCCTAAATGTCCTCCTTTCAAGTAGTTGAGTAACTCTTCAATGGATCGATCTTGCTCGCTTTAGTAGAAACTTGTATATTCACAATAGTCTTTGAAGTATCGAGAAGAATAAATAAGAAAGAAATAGCTCCAAGAATTGACACCAAAACACCAAGTAAAAGATCTTCTATTAATGGCTTGAAATGATCTCCAACAATTCACAACAATTTGGAATGAGAGGAGGGCCTTTATTTATAGATGAGGCTCACAACTCTTTCTCATTCTTTTTTCCCTAATACTAGGTTCAAGAAATAAAATAAAAGTGACTTGTCATCCACATACCTTGGAGACTAAGTTATATTACAATGAAAATATGCTTTACATGCATAAAACCCTCAGAAAAGGGGGGACATCATTCTTCTAAGGGGACGATTTTCCTTAGGGTGCAATTTTCCATCAAAAAATGATATGGGAGGCCACATTTTAAGGAATGTTCCTTGGCCACTCTAGCTCTGACGTCCTCCTCCATAATAGGGAACGTCCTTCGCAAATGTGCAGAAAAGGCCTCTATAGGTGGACGACTTCTTCCATTGGGGCTAACAAGTCTTCAAAGAGTGATAAAAAACCATCCACATCATCAAAGCGAGTGCCATGTCATGTCTCTAAGGTGCAAAGTCACTTAGGTGACCTCCACATCATCAAGTCGACCCAAACCAAGCTCCCACGTCCTCATGAAATGCCCCGAATGAGGGTCGACCCTCTCTAGTGAGTAAGTGCCAAAAGAGGGGAGTGCTCTAGCATCTACCACATGGCATGTGTAGAGGGGGTCCAGGTGGATGCAAATAGCCCATTTGATCAATGCCTTGAAAAGCGGTATGTGACTCGAGAGTTGTGAGACTGCTTTGGGAAATACGAAATTGGACAATCATGCGTAGAAGGATCTCCAAGGGCCCACGACCAAAGCGTGGTAGATACATAAGATAGAGTGTCCATGTGGGGTAAAATAGGTGTGCTAAACCATGGGTGTGACAACCCTTACAAAGCTCAATCCCCTGTTACAGAGCAAATAGAATAAGTGAACAGTTAGGGCCCCTTCAAATCATGTATCCTAGACTCTAGTAGATCCACCTCAGAATGACTGCATACATACCTAAGACATAAATGCCCGACATGGAGGCAGTTGCCACCTGTTGACCGCCCATTTAGCACAGGTGGTCAACTCATGTGCCATGAAGAAATGCATCATCAGATGCCATGTTGTCGAAGACTTTTGGTCCTACAGGGCAGTGTTTGGCCCCAGTACTTTATTTTGTAATTGGAATTTCCGCACCCCTGCGTGGGTTAATAGTGTAATAGGTCTGCATGAGTCATGACTAGGTCAGTTACCTTGGGATCGGTTCACTGGGAGAATTCCTTTCACCGAGGGTTTTTTATCCTCAGGTTATCAGTTGGGCTTTTCAGCCTTACTGATTTCCCTCGAGTTTTTCCCTCACACTTGCAATAAGTCCTCCAAAGTGGTGAACGATGTTCTAGTGGGCTTATGTTTTGGTAACTATTATAGGGAATCATTGTAAATGACCATGCAAGACATCTTAGAAAGTTTCGCGGAATTCCGTCGAGTCTAAGTTAATTTTTTTTAATTAAATTTCCCTAAGTTTGGATGTTTAATTATTTAATTAATTAATTATTTTTGAGCAATAATTGTAAAAACTAGGTCCTTGGATTTTTGATAGGGGTATTTGTGCTCAAAAGAAATGGAATAGCACCCCTTACATCCATGGACCAAGTTTTAGCTCAGTCGGACAACTTTAGCCATGGGTTAGTCCACCCGGAGTGTCAGTCAGTCTAAAACAACAATTTTAATTGCTAAAGTCCAAACATGGCAAAAATGTAAAATTGTAATAATGAGTTTAGAGTATGTAAAATGATTGAATAAAGGTTAGAGAGAGCCTCCCT
>JASDQU010682962.1:0-45911 GCA_032191745.1 Picea mariana
AACCTCAAAAGGTTCGTGACAGACTTCCACAAACTGAGCAACGCGACGTCTCCAACAAGACAAGCAGCTCACCAAGATGCAGATTCAACAAACGCTTTTCCTTCTCCCCTAGGAACTCAACACAATGGAGACCATTGCTTCCTAAGGAGGGAGTATTGATCCAGGTGGATATCGGTGGCCACCCACCTTTTCCAACTGGCTCAAAACAACTTTCTGGCAATTTTGGCAATTTACTATTTTTAGCAGGTTTTAACTTCCGGGGCCATTTTGAGGGCCCAAATGAAGGTTTTTTGAGATCGAGGTTCTCAATGATAGCCAAAGGCATGATTGAGCCCCCAAAATGAATCTCCTCGATGATACCTTTCCAACTAGCTATCACACGCCTAAAACGGAGATCGTATGCAAAAGTTACAACCCCGGGAAGTTGATGTACTCACTTACCCAAACAGGGCCCACATGATTTTTGGTGCTTCATCTCCTAGGGTTAGGTTTTTGGATGTCTAGGACTTTTTGCATTCCTATTTATTGTAAAAAGGCCTCCAGAGCCTCATTGTAATCATCTTCTTGCGAATGCGAGTAGCCGTCACATCTCTTCTCAGAGATAAGCTGCCACCATTCTAACGATTCTTTCACTCTGTATTTTTACAGTCTCTGTACATTTCTTTCATAGAAATCGTGTATTACTATATATCTATGTTTATGGTTTCATCTCTGATACATTTCTATTATATTATTGAATACCTGCGATATCTCTGTGCATTTCTTTATTATATCTCCGATCTCATTTCGTGCCGAAAATAATCTGGATCAAAGATTCAACAAAGGGAAGGTGAAGTAGCCTGGTAATACAACCAAAAGTTTAAAGATTCTATAGAGAGGTTAACACATCCAATTCATGAAGAACACCAAAAAGAATGGTATATTCAGGGATTTCTACCTCTGACATGGATTTCGTTAAGACAACAACGGATAGCCACTCTGACAGATGCCTTAGAACAATCAATGAAGATTGAAGCCATGACAATATATCTAGGGAGCCTGAAAATGACCAGACCCCCATCAGATGCAAATTTGGTGCAACTACAGGGACAAATATCAATTCTTACAGAGAAGATTCAAGAATTAACAATACCTAGACCAGGACAACCACAAGTATGGTGTACCAGATGTTACACAAAAGGACATATGGTGAATGAATGTCCACAAATGAGGGGAATGGGACATCCTCAGAATCTGATGGCACCCTCACCAGGACCCATGAGAGGAGTTTCACAATTATTTGCAAACTTACCATTCCATAACCCCACCTCATATCATGCTTTTCTAGGAAGCCAAGCAGTGCCAACAATTGAGTATTATGAGATTTTCTGAATCCATGGGCATGGGCTGAGACAGTGCCCCATTATTCAGAAGTATTCAACAATACCAAATACTGTACACTGTGATTTTTGCGCATCGACCACACATACTACTAATCAGTGTAGAGCGTTGGATGCACTTCCAGACAAGTTGGATATAAAAACATTAAGGGTGAATGAAACCCCTCAGGGACTGGGAAGAGGTCGAGGAGGCGGAGCTGAAGGAGACTTCAAAGGAGTAAGAACCAGGGGAAGAGGACCAAGAATATTCTACAACTGTGATGAGAAAGGCCATATAGCTATAGACTGTCCTCATCCGAGGCGACCATGGTGCCCTCACTGCAGAACCAATAGGAACGCAACTGAAGACTCCCCAGAACTAATTGCAAAATGGGAAGATCGGGTACGTCGATGAGGAACTAACCTCATCATTTCATAAATCAAGAGAGTTATTAAAGGACAACCGCCCAATCTTAATATCATTACTCGAGGATGCGCAAAGACTGGAGCTGATGTTGATAATTTACCTCAGATATAGAAAGCGACACCTAAAGAAGACAAGTATGATCCTCTGAAACATAAGTTGTTCTTTAAAAATTCCATAGAAGTATTTTAGGATATCCCTAGCCCTGAGATGCAAGAGAAAACCCCACATCCTATTGTTTACCCTAAGATTGTGTAAGTCCCTGTTTCACCCCCTGCACCCAAAAACCATGTAGTCACACTGAGACAACCTAAGCAACCTCAAAATGTAGTCGACCTTTGGTTTCAATTATTTTCTGATATTCTTGGGAATGACCATTTAACAGAAAAGTTGCGCAATGCAGTATACTTAGTTCTAGGGAATGAAGAACCCACAAAAGCAAGAATAAGAACTAAAGTTCCTAAGAAGAGTACTCAGAGAGTGCAGAGAAGGAAAGAACGAACGAGAAAAGAGTTTATACTATTAGCCCAACTAGACAGATTTGAGATTAAGGATGTTATGCTAGATCTAGGATTTGATGTTAACATACTACCTAAAAATACTTGGGAAGCCTTATGAAAACCCTAGTTGACTTATTCCCCAATCCAGCTAAGAATGGCCAACCAATATTGTATTTTCCCAATAGGAATTAGACTAAAGAATATGGAAATAGATGTTGCGGGAGTGAAGACGATAGATGATTTTGAGGTAATTGAAATCATGGGAGATAAGGACCCTTATCCTGTACTACTTGGTATTGATGGGGCCAATGAAAACTATGCAGTGATTGACCTAAAGAAAGACACTATTACATTTGAGGCAGATGGAATCAAGGTAGTTCAACCCTTGGATCCATATGTAGGGCCCAGATACATGGAGCCAATAGACAACAATATGGAGGGAGAAGACTTGGATTAGTTGTACACTGTAACAATAGGAACAAGATAAGATTACATAAATCCTACTGCTGGTGGATCAGTAAGTTGGAGGAGTATACAATCAGCGGATGAAGATTCATAACTAGCATTTGACAGTTGGCAACAAGGCTCATATGAAATATTCTCAAGGAGATGTGCAACTGTCAGGGAAACTAGATGGGTTGGAACCAATATCATAGAACACCTAAGATATGATGGTACCTCAGGACTTGGCAGTTTTTTTCTCAGCATATAAGAAAAGGTAGTGGAGGATCAAATGATCTCAGTACTGGATTTATCCCTCCAGGACACCCCTGCTAGATGGTGGGCCAATCACAAAGCCTTACTTAGAAATTGGGACGATGTGAAGCAAGATATCAAATATAGATTTCGAGATAAGGAGCAGTTGGAATTAGATATGCGAATGAACTTCCAAGTTGCGCAACTGTTCAATGGAGAGGCTGATCCTAAAGCACATATTGAAAAATGCGTGACACGGTGGCAAGTTGCGGAGGTACCATCTCGCTTATGGGTTTAGGTATTTCCCCACTCACTAGGTCCAATCCCGAAATCTTGGTTCATACATGAATAAACCAGATGAGAGACCAATGACTGTAAAACATTGGCAAATCACTTTTGCAAGGACTTCTTGTTTACAAGTAAGTACCCTGAGCTCGAAGTAGTCCTGCAAAGAATTAAAGAATTCCTTTTTACAAACAATAGTAAATAGAAATCAGACCTAGTAGTATGTGCAAAGCATAGCCGAGAACTTCAAACTTATCTTCACCTAAACTTGGACAATAGACCTATAAAATGCTATAAGATTAAGAGGGATTCAGAAAGCTCAGATGATTGAGAAGAATTGAGAGACTTAGTCATTAAAGAGATAGAAGGGAACAAAGAAATCCAAAACATCATACCCAGTCAAATTGATGGTTCTTATAATCACCCATTAAAGTTGCGCAAAGTCAATATAGGGACCACATAACAACCTAAAATAGATATGGTGGGAGATTACTGGGATGAGAAAACTAGTTTAGAAATACAGAGTTTGTTGCGAGAATATGAGGATTTTTTCCCAAAGACATTTTTAGAGTTAAAAGGGATTAAAGGAGTTACGAGAGAAATAAAAATTGAATTAAAACCAGGATCAAAGCCCGTGAGGCATATACCATACCACCTTAACCCTAGAGTGAAGGAGAAGGTTAAGAGGAAAATAGACAAGATGATGGAGGCTAGACTTATTTTTGTAGTAGAAGAAGCAAAATGGGTCATCCCAATAGTCATCCGGAGCAAGAAAGGTACAGAGGATATTAGGGTATGTGTAGACTACATAAGCCTTAAATATGCCTGTGTGCATGACCCTTTTCCAACACCTTTTACTGATGAGGTGCTAGAACAAGTTGTGGGGAAAGAGTCTTACTCATTTACAGATGGATTTTTGGGGTATCACCAAGTAAGGATTTCCGAAGAGGAAAAAAAGAAGACCAGATTCATAACATAATGGGGGTCATTTTCATACAATGTGATTCCATTCAGCCTAAAGAAATCCCCTACAATTTTCTCCAGGATTGTAATAGTAGCTTTCCGAGAATTTATCCACAAGTTCATTAAAGTTTATATGGATGATTGGACGGTATATAGTCTGCTCAACGAAGATGTAGCACTACTACGTCTGATGTTTGACAGATGTAGAGAACTACATATATCATTGAATCTCATAAAGTGTATCTTCTGTGTGCCACATGGAAATTTGTTTGGCCACATAGTATGCTCAGAGGGATTACTAGTAGACCCATCCAAAGTTGCGATCATTGTGAACATGCCACCACCTATGAGTGCTAAGCATTTGCGCTCCACACTGGGACACATAGGGTACTACTGCAGGTTCATCCAAAGATATGCAAATATAACTACATCGCTAGAGAATCTACTAAACAAGGCCGAAGTGTTTCAATGGACCCCAGAATGTGATAAAGCATTCGAGACCCTAAAGGAGAAGCTCAACACAAAGCCTATTCTGATATTTCCAAATTGGGAAAACAAATTTCATGTCCACATAGATGCTTCAGGTATTTCCTTAGGAGCTATCTTAGCGCAACCAGGAGATGGAACTATGGATCATCCTATCTATTTTGCGAGAAGGAAGTTGTCGCAAGATGAGCACAACTATACAACGACAGAATGGGAGGGTTTATATATGATTTACACTTTGCATAAGTTTAGACATTATTTGTTAGGTTCTCATTTTAAGTTCTTTACTGATCATTCTTCATTAAAATATCTAGTTAACAAACCTGTGTTGGAAGTAAGAATTTGTAGATGGTTTCTATTGTTTCAGGAATTTTCCTTTGAATTGATCGTTAAGCCTGTAAGATGCAACTTAAGGCCTGATCACCTGTCTAGATTAGATTTAGGGGAAAGTGGCAGAGCCATTGATGATCAGCTCCCAAATGTAGACCTGTTCCAGGTTGAATCCATACCAGAATACCTGGAAGACATAACAGTCTTCTTAAGTACAAGAGCCTTCCCAGAAACATACTCTGAAACCCAGAAACACCACATGGTGGTTAAAGCAGCGGACTATCAATTGATTGCAGAGAATTTGTACAAATTGGGATTCGATAGTATCCTCAGGATATGTGTCTTGGATCATGAAAGACATGATATACTGTGGGAGTGCCACATTGGAGTTGCGGGAGGTCATGTGGGAGGAAAGGGCACTGTGCAGAAAGTTCTCTAAGATGGACTATGGTGGGATAGGCTCTTCAAGGAGGCAAAGGCATACGCTAAATCATGCGATTTATGTTAAATAGTGGGTAAGCCATCACGATTAGATGAATTACCACTTTAACCAGTTCTTACAAGAATTTGAGAAATGGGCGGTTGACTTCATTGGGCCGATCAATCCCACAACTAAGCATTCAAAGGCTAGGTACATTATTACTACAAATGACTACCTTACACCTTGGGCTAAGGCAACAACTTTTCAGTATTGTTCGACTGATACTACTACTAGGTTCGTTTTTGGAAATATTATCACTCGATTTGGATGTCCTAGGAGTCTGACCGATGATCAAGGAGCTCATTTTATTAGTAGTACCATAGCAAATATTACAACATAGTTCTTGATTCAACATCATAAAAGTAACCTCTACCACCCACAAGCTAATGGAAAAGTAGAGGCGTTTAACAAAAGTTTGGAGAGAGGGTCAATGAAGGTTTGTTGCAAAAAGAAGGAAGATAGGGATGATAGAGTTCTAGCAATACTATGGGCTTACAGGACAACCACAAAGAAAATCCACAAGTACACTCCATTTCAACTAGTTTATGGGAAAGAGGCTATGGTACCTGCAGAATTCATTACTCCAAGTTTGTACATCACAAATATCACACACATGTCAGAGGAAGGATCAATTGCGCAGAGACTCACGGAGTTACAATAACTTGAAGAGACCAGGTTTTTAGCAGACTTCCATTAGTCAGTTGAGAAAGCTAGAAAAAAAGATTGGCATGACAGACACTTTAAGACTAAAGTATTTGCACAAGGAGACAAGGTCCTACTCTATGACAGTCGGTACCAGAAGCATCTAGGCAAGTTTCACATGCATTGGTTGGGACCATTTATAGTTGCGGAGTTCCGACCTTATGGAGAAGTTAGAATTGTGCAAATGGATGGTATGTTGTGGACAGGATGGGTGAATAACGCTCGCCTGAAACCCTATATGTCTCAGAACCGAGCTAAAGGACTATTTCTCTAGTCTGAAGGAGCATGTATAGTAGTTATATTAGAGGTTTTTTGCAATTTATGTAGATTTAGTTAATAAAGTCGATGTGTGCAGTGTTGCATTGCAACATGTAGTTCATTTTCTTTTTCTGTCTAAGTGTTGTTTGATGCATAACTTCTTACTCAGTAGCGTAGGATCATAAGCATCAAGAACCCATTAATGCTAGTAATTAATATGATGGGGACCCCTTTGTGGTCAGAGGGAGAGCGAATTTAAATGACATATGAGTCCATGTGCCACATGAATCCAATCCATTCACAACCTTTATTACTATTATGGTACCCTATCTCAAGTCGGTTAAGAAATAAATCCACGATACGCGAATATGCCATCGGTATTTGCGATGATATTCTCATTCGTCAAACGGTAAGGTCTGAAAACGACCACGTCCCTGCCTAACTTGCACAATAAATGCCAGAATCGCCTAATAGGATTCACCCCATTAACCAGTCCCGTCAGAGAACTCAGATCCAAGTTGTGTCTATAGGGTAATGATGAACAACAAATTATTATTGAATTTTCCAGCTAATTTGTATAAGGCTCCGAGAACCCGCTGTAGAACGCATTGTTTCCCAGAGCACACTAAGCGATTTTCGAATTCTGTAGAGTGAGAAAGTCTGTGTAATTCCTCGACCCGTATTTGTGATCCCCAACCCTACTTTCGCCTACAGAATTTGTTGTTTGTTTAGATTCACAATGCCAAGAGCTATAGGAAGTCGAATCACCATGTCTAAGGATGCAGTACTAGATGAGCCCTACGACCCCCAAGTTGAGGTCGTGGGTGATCTAAAGGGGAAGGTGGAGTAGGTCAAGCTCCTCGATCTCGACTTAACAGATCAAGTATTGTTCCCCCAGATGAACATATAATTTTTTTGGAATATCGCTCCAGACGATTTGGGAGGCATGCTGTTCGTGCCAAAGACCAAATTCATCAACCTGCTTAACTCAAGTATCATAAAACTTAGGGACTTACCAGTGTTCGATATCACTGGTGAAGTTGCACGATGCACCAAGTTCCTGATCAACAAGGTGCAGAACATAAGTATCTGGTTGGATAGACGATATCCAATCCACACCGAAGAAATCCACCAGCTTAAGGGACTGTCCCTTGAGGGCAAGGACGTGTCCAAAGGATTCCAGGGTCCCAGCAAGCACAGTAAAAATAAAGGGGAGCCCAACCTATATGAAAGGTTCCACACGCAGAGGGGGGTGAGCACAACCAAAATCGACCCCATACTACCAGAGATGGTCAGGACTGGCTGCTACATCATAGCCAACAAAGTCATGAGGTCATACTATAAGGGAGAATGCACATTGGATGCATTAACAATGGCGTATGTTTGCACCAATGTAGCTATTTTCAATCGATGTAGTTAACTGTTGGAGGAACTACTTGTGGCTTGCGAAGAAGCCTAAGAGAAGGGAGGCACCTTCACATATGAATACTTTCTTCTTGAGTTTGCAATGCTCAAGTGAACGTGACCCCTTCTTCTGCTAACCTTGTACAGTGGCCAACAACGCAGTTTGTTGGAATGATCAGAGCCTCAACTGATCAACTGGAGCAGAGGCTCCATCAGGACGAGAGGTCCATAGAGTTCGTAAGGGAGGAAGTGCTCCTTGTGAAAGCATGTAGAAAAAGAGAAGAACACACAAATATCTAGGTGGAGTAAAGAATGGAAAGAGTTCAGGAAAGGCTTGCATAAGCATGGCCGGAAATTTGGAAGGTCACACCCCAATTTCCAGAAGCCAGTGATGCAGGAGAGCATGAGCATGCGATTGAATTACTGTAAGGAGAATGGTACCGTTTGGCCATTCATGCAGAGCATCTGGAAGTGCAGTTGCGAGAGACTCAACAAGAAGCAAAGCAACATCCTCGGAAGCTGCATTAGCAGATGGAGAAAATAGTGCTACAAGGAAACAATGCCCGAGCAACACTACACAAGCGCACAATTGAGTGCACAAATATTTTCAGAGAAGTCAGCGATTGGATGGGCATCATCGCTAGGCGAAACCAGACTTTGGAGGATTTGTGTGCTAGAATCTAGTTGCTGAATGAGGAAGTTGTGGCTACTATGTATCCGCTCGAGCAACAACAAAAGTTTGATCAAATTCAACAAGAGAACAATGAGCTGAACGCTCTGTTTGAGGCACAATCCATAGCTAAGAAGGAGCTGCGTGACTTTCGACCTGTCATTCAGACAATTTACATGAAAATGCACAAGGTCAATGCAACAATAGAATCTGAAGGGAACTCTTTGGTCACATCTTAGCCCAAGGAATGTATAACCGATGCAACACAACATTTTGTAGCCGAGGCTTCACTCCTTGCTAGGAAATGGAAGGATAAATTTGGGAGCTTTCAGAAAATCCAGAAGCGGGCCTTAGAGTTGGTCCCAGAGTTGGGCCCTTCATTTGAATAGGAAAAGGAAGAGAAAGTGCAAGAAGAAGAGGAAAGGAAAGAGGGAAATGAGGACAAGGGAAAGCAAGAGTTTCTCCTGGAAGTTGCGAAAGAGCTGAGTACTTGACTCGAGGGTGAGTCAAGGCTTGTGGTCAGAGCCTATTGGGCCCTTTGTTTTTGGATTAGAAGCTGTGAAAGAAGTAATACCATCCCAGTTTTGGTTTAGAACGAGTTGCGCAAGCCACAAAAGAAGCTGGACAACATAGCAAGGAAAAGTAACAAGAATCAGTTGCGAAAAAGGTCAACGCAATGCCAGCAAGGCAAAAGCAGTTGCAAAAGAACAAGAAAGCATTGGATCCCAAAGCCAAAAGACCCTACTTAGCTTATATATAGATGGATGAATATGACTATAAAAGGGTTCTCACGATTGTAAAAGGGCTCTCCCCTTGTTGTTCTGTTCGAGTTGTTGTTCTTCTTATCATCATCTATTGTTGATAAGTTGGATTTTAGTTCTGTAAATGTAATCTGTATACAATTTTGGGGTAATTAGAGCTCTGCGACAAGGGTCCAGAGCCAGAAGTCTATAAAAAATCATTACTTTGTATCTCTGAAGTTGTATATGCTAATATATGATGATAATATATAAAGAAGGATCTACAACTTTGAGATACGTTGCATCATTTTGTGTTTATACTTCTGCGTTGTATCTTTACAATACTTATTTATGCTCATAAGTTCCATATGATGTTTCTGTGTATGAATGATTTTTGCAACCTGAGTAGTTTTAGTTCCTGCATGTATGAGTTCAGATATGTTCTGTAGTTAGTTTTTCTTGCACAAGAACATGGTGAATCTCGAAGGTTCTGTGAACCCACCTAAATATTCTCCTTTCCCTTCCCTATCCTTCTGTCTTGGTTGCGCTTCAGGTGAGACTTCTTCTCTTCGAAAGAGATGAAAATGCCAATGCTCTAGACTACACGATACCTTTTTTTGGTAACCTGAGAAGGACCCTGGTCTGATCAATCTTGCGCCAACAAGGATTCTATATCTTCTTGCTGTAGATGTGGATCATGGAACTCTTGATTTTCTATCTTTTCTGGAGATGCAGATCTGTCTCCAATTGCTACTAGAATTTGAGAAATCTCTTGGAGTAGAGAAACCTTGAGCATTATTAAATTATGCTCATTGGTCAATAATCCCTTTCTTTCATATAGATTAGTGTATGGGGGTTCTTAAAGACCAAAAACAAAAACTTCAAAGAAATAAATGAAATCTTGCAGAAACAAACACAAAGTAAACTTCATAGTAAAAATTCATAAATATCAAGAAAAATCGTGTACTTGAATCCCCTCATGCTACTAAGACCTTGCTTTCACCAAGTTAACTATTTACATGAGTTATATTTTTCTTTCCATGAATCAAAACAAAAGAAAAAATGTTGCACTAACATACTTTAGACTTAGTGAGAAATCATACTTGCTATAGTGAATGCGCATGTTCTATTAGGAGCCAAATATCAAAATAACATAAAAAACCTCAGAATAAGTACTTAACGCCTTAACAAAGAGATAATTTCAGAAAATAAGCCTCTTTGAGGGGAAACCTCCTTATACACCACATAAATTTACAAATACAAGATGATTCCAAATGAGAAGGTCTCCTTGGTATATATAAGAGACTAGGAGATACAATTACAACTAATGGACCCAAACCGACATAAATACAATAGCAATACTAATGTAATATGCCCCAATTAAGGGGTAATGTGCCACTATTTAGGGATTAACATGCCCCTCCCCTTCAGACAAGTGTTTTCCACAACGCTTGAGTAATTCTGGATGGTTTTGTATAAACGACTCATCTTCCCAAGTGGAATCTTAAGTAGGTAGTTTCCTCCACTTAATGAGATGCTCTGAAATGGATATATTCCTCAACTGGAGAAATCTTGTGTCAGTGATAGCTTCAGAATCCAATATGATTTTTCCTTCCTTTCCAAGTTCTAGAAATATAGTTTGAATTGGGAACTTGTCACCTATAACCTTCTTTAAGCATGAAACATGGAAAACTGGGTGTACTCGCGAAGATGTAAGCAACTCCAATTTGTATGCCATAGTACCAATCTTTTGCAACACCTTATAAGGGCCTGTTGATGGGGCCTAAATCCATTTAATTCAATTGTAGGAACCAAACCCACCACTGAGGCCCAATTAGACTCTACAACGTTTAATAGCGGAATGGTTCTCCATATCTTGAGATCCGACCAATTAATCGATGGGTTTACGTTTTCTTATGAAGGCCTCTCCTTCAGTTCAGACGTTCTTTCTTTTTGTATTTTCTCTTAGATGGGACTGATATAATATGGAAAGCCGGTATAAACCAACTAGGAAACAAATGGGAACAAACTTTAACTACTGGAGAAGAGGTTGGGCTTGGGATAACCCTTAAACCCTAGCATGCAGACAATGATTGTATACCACAGGCCTAGTACTAATACATTAACCATGTGAATATTCCAATTACTGATTGAGATATAAATTATCAAGAGAAAACATGCATGTGATAAACAAAGGTAAGCAAAATAATTCACTCAACTCTAATCATCAAACACATGATAACACAAATATTCGCTTTCATCATTAAAGAAAGAACTGTAAAACATTGCATCAGATAACTTATCAATAGATTTAATAGCTCTTACTCGTTACTGCATCCATTCATGAGACATAATAGGAAATAGTTCTTCTCCACATCCAATCATATACACATTTGATGAAAACATAAACTTGTCTCCGGTCCAGAAGGACTTCTCAAATAAAGGAAGCTCCAAAATAATTCTTAACAAAACAAAAAATGAGAGTTTCTTACAAAAACCATCGACCCTTAACTAATCGGTCGATGCTCTTATTTATAACATAAAATTAACTAAAAATAACGGCTAAAGTGCAGAAAAGTAAAACAAAATTCGCCATGTGGTGTTCTCTCCTATCAGTTTATCTAAGAGTCATCTCAAGATATCACTTTAAAAGGGTGACTCTTCTCGTACTCCGACCACTTGATGAACAACTCCTCGCATGTGTTGGCATATGGGAATCTATGTTGTTCCATCGGGGCCGCGTAAATATGTCTTATCTCTACCGCATGTTCCCAATACTTGACTAGATTGGCACTTAGCTGTTGCAGCATAATCCGAGCTTTGATCGGGTTTTCCATAAACCGTCGCACTTGACCTGACACTGTGTCTGCCACCTTTTCTAGTTCTTCATCCCATGATGAATCTTACTCGGGCGCGATTTGACTATGTCTCTTTATTTGACGAAGTCATTGAGCATTCCAAACTCGGAGAGCCGAATATCCTTCATTTTCTTGTTGATTTTGATCCAGTTCCTCTCGCACTTGGCCCATTTTCTTGAATTTCCCGATGAGGCTCCCGAGATATTCTTGTCCAATACTTGGAGGAATATTTCCTGCAATTAAAAAGTGAAATCCTTTCGAGACCACATATAGAGTAACACTGGGTAAAATAGACGTATAAAGTGTAAGCATGAGAAATTTAGACTGGTACATACCTGTAAAGCTTGCCAAATTTGGTTATTCGATACTTACGAGATCTCTGGAGGTTTCAAATCACTTGCTTCGTTTCTGTTAGAGCCGTCATTTTTCTCTTAGTTAGGGTGGGTTTGTGTGTCACATCATGAAATATCGAGTACATAATAACATGAGAGTCAAAGTCACGCCGGTGGTTGGTTATCCCTTGGAGTTGAGAAAGGATGTCAGAGCCAAACATGTGTTACAAGTACGAGTATGTTCCAAAAGAGCCGGGTCCTATCATAAGGGAAGTCGTTATGTGCCTCAGGTCGAGGCGATTTGTTTAAACATAAGTCACGTCAGCAAGTGCAACAACCATCATCAACTCATCATGAAGGCTAGAAGAATTAAAATTCATGGCGCTCGCATCACGCATGCCTTGCAACTTCTATTGACTGTATCTCACACGCCCCAAAACGTATTCGTCGCGCATATGTGCCACATAAAATCTTCAGTTCGCTTCAAAAAATCCAGTCGCCATGAATTCAATATTCCCTGGCACGTTTCCACCTACTACCCACTCTGTTATAAATTCTGGATGTTCTTCATGCATTCTACTCACTAGCCAAGCTTATGCACTGTTGATAATTCGTCTTGCGAGCTTAGATTTATCAAGTTTTTCGCTTCGGGCCCTCGCCAAGTTCCCCGCGTATAAGATAGATACGTGTGGCACCATGGGAACCCGTTAAAACATAAGAAGGGGCATGTGAAGTAGCAGAAGTGCCATGCTTGAGCCCCAAAGCATTTGCGATTCATTCTTACTCGCAGTGGGTATTCTCGAGGTTTCAAAGGGAGGTTCCTACACGCGCATGAAAACGATGATATCACACCATGCGAAGGCCGAAGTGGAAGAAGTTGTGCAGGAAGAAAGGACGTTGGAAGACATGCCTCCCCAACAACAGATACCCTAGAGAAGGGGAAGGCCAAGGAAGAATAAGAAAGTTGGGGAAACCCAAATCCTAGGCGAGCCGTACAGAAGATCGACTGCCAAGGAATTACTTATGCGTGCTATTCGGTTACAGCTTGTTAAAGTCACAAGTCGGGGAAGCGAGAGAAGAACGAGGAGAACAAATTCCATGGTCACTAACATTTGAGATCCAAATCAGTAGTTGAAGCAGGCACAAATTGCCATCACCAAACTCTACCAGGAAAATAGAGAATTAAGACGACCGTTGGCGGCAAAGACCCTTGAGGTGTCAGTATCACGGGGTCGTGAAGGGAACGTGACATGTCTCAAGAGACAACTTCAGGAAGCACAAGATACAATCGTGCGGTTGTGCAAAGCACAAAGGGCATTGAAAGAATATAATATGACACATCTCAAAGAATGTGAAGCAACCAGGAAGAAAGTCCGCGCGGATCTTGCTAGCGCGCAGAAGAGACATGATTAACCAAATCTATTTTGTATTCTCAGACGTGTCACAAATCTTGACAGTTTTGAAGATTTTTATGTTTTTTTTTTAACGTAAATCAGGTTGGTTGGCCAAATAGTGTAGACAATGTATATTGTATGTAATTTTAGCTTGATTGAAACCTAATGTAAAAGTCCTGAAATTTTGATGAAAGGATTCTGGTTGTAGCAGTTGGATGTATCGTTTCTTTTCTTTGTGTATGTATTTCTTGTGTTCTTCATTCATATATTTTTCTGTCTGATTCAGAACGTATTTTCGAGCTTGGGATTCACTGCGTAGCGCCCCTTGTTCATGCCCTTCAGATAAACTGTATTTCCTCCAAGTTAACCTCGAATTCATCCTCAATGGTGCTCTAAGTTTCTTTGTTTATTTTCCTCCCCGAATCTTTGCAATTTAATTCATTGTGGGTTGACGACGAAGGTGCGGAGGGTGATGTGTTGTATCGATAAATTCAAATGGTCCTTTTGAAAAACCTTCGACGCCGATCAATTTCATCGTACGATGCTGACATGGCGAGACTTTCTTGGGACACTTGGTAATGAAAACCGGTGACTTAACTCACGAGTATTAGTCGGAGTCGGGACTTTCTTCAAGTTGTGCATTTTTAAACTAAACCTGGGATCGCTGATGCCAAAAATACATCGCGGATCGACGATCAGGGATAAACCGATCGCGTATTTTCCTTTGGGTTAGCATCTTTAAAAATACCGATGATGAAACGTTTCGGGAGTCGGTGATCGGAGAAAAAGTTTTAGCGTGGTCCGACCGTTCGTCGTGGTTTGGCCATCGACGATATCATTTCTTTCTTCGTTAATGTTTACTCTTTTCTCCTTTTACCGATGCCGAAGGGGATAGGTTGTTGGCAATATCCTTGTGTGATTCTTATTGTGAAATAAAAATTCCTTTTTCCGATGCCGATGAAGATCGACGCTCGACGACTACGGTTTTTTCCTTCATCTTTTAAATCCTTCTGATGTCGAATCTAGGCGCATCGGGTGAAATGTTTTAGCTGTTGATTATTTATTTAAAGGTTAGGCATTTTAAGTCGTTAGTTTTCATAGATTCAAGCAAAATTTGAAAGACTTAATGAGAGTCAAGATGATAAGCAAAGGAAACAATTTTCTCAATGAAGTTGAATTAGACAGTGAAAAAGATCAAGTGGTACCCAAAAAAGTAAAATTTGACACATGAGTTTTAGGGTGTGTTGAGTGCTCAACAAATGGTGACTTACTGGGCCAAAGTAGAATCTCTGTTCCTCCTTCGGGCTTGATTGATGCAAAAGTTGGTGGAAAAATTAACTAGTTTTCATCAGAGCTTCTTTTACCTTTGCATTTGGAATTTTACCGGTGGATGCATCTGGATCTGCCTGTGGGGTTTTTAAAACTTTATGCCACCTTATTTTATTGTAACCTTGAATCATTCCTTCTTTTGAAAATATTCTAGTAAAGAATGCATAGTCAATAGGCACTTTTTTCCCCTTAATTCATTTTATACGGTGTTGCTCCGTTGCCAGCGAGCATCCATAGCCCCGACGGAGTGACCTCGACGTCACAGATCTTGCTTCGCTGCCAGGGAGAATCCATAGCCCCGACCGAGTCACCTCGACGTCACATACCTTGCTCCGCTACTAGTGAGTGTCAATATCCTCGACGGATTTATCTGCATACCCTCTCCTACTGTGCACTCATTTGATATAGTTGATTTTTATTTCGGCAGAATGCCCTGAGCGAGAGGGAGAGGAGGACGTCTGTTATTTGAAAAAATATGAGGTGATTAAGGTGAAGATTACTAGATCTATCTTCAAGGTGCATGTAGTCCTTTCCAACTTTCCTTCTTTCCCTTAAAGTCTTACCAAACCACTAAGCAGACACTTCTGCATTTCTCCAAAGTTGTTCCTCTGCGCAGGTTAGATGGAAAATCGCTTGAAACAACCATAGGTTCTCCATCATTTCTTGTGTTTTTATGTGAGAGACGAGTTAGGAAGTGAGTTCGCTATTTCAAATGATTTGAGGTTAACCATTGTCTTTCTAAACAAAATCTTCAAAAGCACAGAAGTCCAAAAATCAAAAGAAAACAAAAATGTATTTCACAATCGACCTAGCTAACAACAAAATCATGCAAATATGCACGTAAAACATTATATATATATATATATATATATATATATATATATATATATATATATATATATATATATAATGGAAATATTGTTTTAGGGCTTGGCCATTCACCGGGAGAGCGTCAGGTTCCCCCCTTTGATTCTATAACCGATAAGTGCCTCCCCCAATTTTCTTGGCCACTTGGAAAGGTCTGAGCCATAGATTCTGAAACTTAGAATGTTTGCCTTTAGGCTCGTCTTCTCTGTCCCACTTCAGGACTAGGTCTCCTACTTCAAAATTCTTCTCCTTAGCCTTATGCTTGTCAAACCATCCTTTAACTATATACTGGTGGGCTATGAATTTTGATTTAGATTTCTTCCTTTCTTCTTCTAACATGAGTAGGGTGTCAATTCTTTGTTGTAAGGTTGATGAGGGATTCCCCCTGGACTCCTGAGAAAGTTGAAGAGATGGGAGATATAACCCGTTCAGGAGGATGACTTCCTGTCCGTATACTATAAAGTATGGGGAATTTCCTATATCTTCCTTGGGTGTAAATATATCTACCCATAAAGTGTTATCGAGTAGATTATGCCAATTCCTCTGGTTGTCTGCAATCATTTTCTTCAATATCCTCACTAGGTTCTTATTAGTTGATTCTGCCACTCTGTTTCCCTATGGATAATAATTTTCAGAGTATCTAATTATGATTCCTTTGTCTAGGGAAAACTATGTTAATAAGGTGGAAGAAAAGTAAGCTGCATTATCAAAAACAAGAACAGAAGGGACACCAAACCTTGTGATTAGTTGTTGTTCTATGAATTGGATTACTACCTTCTCGTTTACATGAGTCAAAGGAGTGGCTTCCACCCATTTTGTGAAATAATCGATGACAATGAGTATGTACTTATGCTTTTTTGAATAACTTGGTGTAATTTCTTCTATGATGTCTAACCCCCATTGCTCAAAAGGCCTAGAAACGATCATCGATTGGAGTGGGACTGCTGCTCTCTTTTCTCTCCCAGCGCTTATTTGACAAGTTTTACAGTTTCTCGCATATGTGTGAGCGTCCTTGAACAAAGTGGGCCAATAATAGCCGACTCTTAGTATCTTATGAGCGGTGGTGTCTCTTGCAAAATCTCCACCGGCAGGGCCATCATGGAGCTCCTCCAGAACCTTATCTGCATCTTCACGTTCAAGGCATCTCAAAAGTACCCCATCATAATTAACCTGAAAGAGTATCGAATTTATGAGGTGATATTGCACATATTTTAACATGACGACTCTCCTTTCCCTAGGGTTGAGGTTATCTGGACAAGTCCCATGGTGTAGGAGATAAGTCAGTTTCTCATACAAAGACTCTTGTCCCAAGGAGATGTATGAACCTTCACCACACCATAATTCCATTTCATTCTCCCATCCGGGGTCTTCATTTACTTGGTCTTGAGCTTCAATTGCCAGTTTGCATAACCCTTGTCCTTTAACTAGTTCGACAGGTTTTATATCAGGATCGAATTATTGAACTATCGCCATCCAATTTCCTCTTCTTTCCCCCATATCCTGTTGAGTAAATAGAGATCAAAATGCAGGGTGAGGTACACTTACTTTGGTGTGGTTCTTGAGGATGTAAGATATGAAATGTTTTACTGCCTTATAAACTGCATAAGCCTGTTTATCTATAGCAGGATAATTTAGTTCTCCCCCCTAAAGATTAGTGCTCATGAACAATACCGGGGCTTTGTTTATGTCATCATCCATCTGAGTTAATACCGCGGCTAACGACTGGTCGGAGGAGAAAGTATAGAGGAAGAAATCTTTGTTATAATAGGGACTTCACAGCCCCAAGGCTTGCGAGATTGCAGTTTTAATATTGCTGAAAGACTCCTTCTGTTCATCATCCCACTTAAACTAAACATCCTTATGAATAATGTTTTGTAAGGGTTTGATAGTTTCCATGAAATCGGGAGTGAACTTCCTCAGAAAATTGATTTTCCCGAAGAACAACTGCATAGCCTTCTTGTTGTTAGGCAATGGAATCTAAGCTATAGCCTTAATTCTTTCCAGGTCTATGCGAATGCCTTCTTGAGATATGATGTGTCCTAACAACTTACCTTCTTCGACAACAAAGATAAGTTTCTTAAGGTTTAAGGATATACCGTATTTTCTACACCTTTTGAAAATCTGGTTTAAGTGTTGGATGTTATATTCCCTGTTCTTTGAATACACAATCATGTCGTCCAAGTACACTACTACACACTTGTTGATTAGTCCCCAAAATTCTATGTCCATGGCCCTATGGAAGGTCACTCCAGCATTGATTAACCCAAAAGGCATGCGTTTGTAAGTGAAAGTTCCCCACTTGGTTCGGAAGGTAGTTTTCAAGTGGTCTTCTTCTGAAACTAAAACCTGGTTGTACCCTGAGAAACCGTCTAGTAAGGAGAAACTTTCAGAGCCAGACACTGTCTGTAGGAGTTGCTCCATTGTTGGAACTGGGTAGTTGTCCTTTTCTGAAGCTCTGCTGAGATTTCTGAAATCTACGCATAAGCGAATCTCCCCAGACTTTTTCCTTACAGGAACTAAATTAGCTACCCATGCAGAGTGTCTAACCTGGAAGATAATTTTGGCATCTAACAGTTTCTTTAATTCCTGACACATGAGAGGCTCCAAGGAAGGGTGATACTTTCAGAGCTTCTGTTGAAAGGGTTTCACTTCAGGCTTTAACGAGATAGTGTGTTGGATGATATAGGTATCATAGGTTTTCAGATCTTAGTAGGAACACACAAAGACATCTTGATATTGTCTAAAGAGTTTGAGATAGGCCTTCCTTTCTTCATTAGATATGGTTTTGCCGAGGTTTACATTTTTTGGGTTTTCCGGGGTTCTGATATTTGTAGTTTCATGCATGGGGCAGGAACTACCAGTCTTCGCATTTTTTGACCCCTTAAACCTTTCCTTTAGGTCAAAAAGGTTTCCTAAATTAGCTATCCCCTTTGGTATCTTGTGGGACTTCGATCTGTCTGTTGGTTGATCTGTTTGAGGATTGACCTCCATTGATTGTTCTTGGAATACTTCATCGTCAATAGCCAAGTATTTGAAATTATCTTGGTTAGTCAAAAAGTTTATGATCTGTTCGTCTCCTTCAAAGACCTTCCAATTAGAAATGTTATTGGGCACCGATGGTTTGTAGAGTAGATCCATAGTGAAACGTGAGGATTCATAATCTTCTAGAGGTGATAGCCTTGAAGCAGCGGTGGCCAGAGAATCAACAAGGATGTTCTTTGCTCTAGGAATCACTGTAATGTTGAAAGCTTCAAAATGTTCTATGAGTCTGTGCACTTCCTGTTGGTAGTTCTTTAGGTGTGGAGAGTTGTAATTTATAGTGTTCCTTATCTATCTGACAATGATTTCAGAGTCTCTGAAAACCTTTAATTCTTTGAAGTTTAGGTCTATGGCTTTGTTTAGCCTGTGTGCTAGAGATTCATTCTCGACGGTATTGTTTGTGCACTCAAACTCAAGTCTACAGGATAGAAAATGTCGTTTACCTTTAGGATAAATGAGGATGCACCCTACCCCAGACCCTTCTTGCAATTTAGATCCATCAAAGTATAAGGTCCAAACTTGTGGGCAAATTCTATCAACTTCCCCTTTCTTATTACTCTCCTCTTTTCCTCCTGTGAGTTCTGTGATCTCTAACATAGGGTCTTGACAAAAGAGGGTTTCCTCTGCTATCGTCGACAATTCCTCTCGAAAAATTATTTCTGAGTTTTGGGTAAGAGGGACATTAGAGGAGAGAGGGGATAAATTCCTGAAGTAAGAATCGCAAGAATAAATACCTAGCACAGGGAAATCTACCGATGAGGGTTCGTTGAGGGTTTCTATATTAGTGACAGTAGGTTTCAAATATCTTTCCCTATCAATTTGGATCATGTTTTTGTGCCCTTTTAATGACAACCAAAGGTGAGCCCAGTTTGTGCTAAAGTATCCGTTTAACTTTTTAGACCAATCTCGGCTTAATAACAACCTGTAAGCTTCTTGGATATCTACTACAATAATGTCAATCACTTGTACAAATTTAGGATGCGTCTCTATTATGATCATCACATCTTTGAGTTCTCCCATGACCTTGACCTGGGTTCTGTCTAGTTGTATTACATGTTTGTCACTTTTGAGAGGGACCGCGTTTAGTTTTTTGCAAATACAAAGTGGCATAACATTAGAGGAGGCTCCTGAATCAACCAAAGAGTTATGGATGTTTATGTTGAAGACTTCAAATGTTAATAGGAAAGGTGGAACAAAATGTTTTCCCTTCTTATCTTTAGAACATGCGTTCACAGTTGGTTTATTTACTAGATCTGAGGGAGTTAGATTTCTTCCCTGGTCATTGCTTGTTGTAGGATTCTCTATTGATTTCAAAGCTTGTAGCAAGAAGTCCTTTTGCTGAGGGATTCTACATATGTCCATAACTGAGATATTAGCCTTCAACTTCTTCAAATCTTCAACTACGTTGTAATCTAGCTTGGGCGATTCTGAGGTATGGATGCTTATAGGGTTCTTATGGGAAGAAAAAGGTGCTTTCAGGTGTTCGGGAGTTGATCTTGCTCCCGAAGTTTGGGTAGTAGTAAGGTCATTTGAGATAGGTTGAACCCTACTTTGTGTTTTCACAACCAAGTCTTCAACGGGTGGTTCTTGAACCTCAAACAGGTCGTCAGAAGGCATGGCTAGGTCAAGATCCCATATCAACATGGTTGTTTCTTCTGGTGGAGCAATTTCTTCATGATCGAAGATATTCATATTGGAGCCGCTTGATTGTTCGGTCAAGGAGAATTCGTCTAAAAATTGATTGGCCATCAAATTCATGGCATGCACCCATTGAGGGCAGTCTCTTTCATAGTGGTTTTCTTGGTGATAAGTACAGAAGGAATCAGATGCTACATTTCCCAGATCAATATTTAAGTTAGCCAGGGGAGGCTCAATTGCTTTGAACGGTGGGTTCCTTTTAAAGAAATACTTATAGGGCCTTTGACCTTGGTTTCCATCCCATAGACTTCTCTTCATGTCTATGATTTCATTGGATAGTTTTTTGACCATGCGCTGTAGGTCTTCTGTGTCTCCATTAGCTTTTTCAAGACCTTGTTCTGTTTGTTTCCCTGTGGTTCTAGTTAACAAGAGTCCTCTTATGGGAGGAGGTTCAACTTCCGTCTTAACTAAAGAGACCTAGCCTTCTTTCCACCGTTTCATCTGGAACTCTATCGTTTTGGCTTCTTCAAAATTCTCAGCTAGGGTTAGTTTGGCATCTCTCTTCACAAACATGGAAAAAGAAGTTGGGAGAGCATTGGCATATACCTCGATTTGCAATTCTTGAGTAGGTTTAGCTTTGGGTTGGAATTTATTTAAGATGGTAGTGAATCTTTGATTAAAATCTTTGACTCTTTCCTTTGAACTCATAGTGGCGGCGAACAACTCAACCATAAGATCTCCCGTAGTTGTTTATTTTGCAAACTTATCTAGAAAGTCCTTTTGAAACTTTTTCCAACTAGTTATAGATCCTACAAGAAAGTTAAAATACCACGTGGAAGCCAAATTATCAAAAGTATAGGGGAACAACTTGCAAAACACGTCTTCATGATGGATATTCATCAGTCTGATGGCTAGTACGAATTTCTTGATATGATCTTCAGGCAATCCTGAGGTTTCAGGGTCAAATTTAGGAAGTAACTTCTCTAGATGTTGAGGAAGGTTATGTACGCGTCCAGGGATGGCCAGAGTATCTCTTGTCAACCAAGGTTGATTGTTCTGAGGCGGGTTTCCCCTTTCTTCATCATGGTCATTGTTATCTTCCAATACTTCGGATCCTGAGTTAATCTCTTCCTCTTCCGAAAAATCGTTTGGCTCAGAGACGTCGCCGACTGGTGTTTCAGGGATTAGATTAAGAGGATATTCGATTTCGGTGATTGCGAAATCTATTAGGTATTCTACTATGTGCACAAAGACATGGTCGGAGGTTTCGACCACTAGTATTCTTATTTTTTGTCTTCGAGGAAGTATCAGAGCTAAGGAAAACACACCGATCTGTCGTGTATATGCTCTTGTGATTCTTCTAAATTGATTTAATTCCTCGTGAGGAAGAGCGTAAGGTATATCAGGGAAGAAGCGTTCTTCCTTGGGCTGGGGTGAGTTACTCGTTTCAGGAGTACTCAATGTGTGTGGAATGTCTTGGGAATGACTAGCCATGCATGTGTGCTATTTTGAATCTACAAGCTGTCTGAAATATTATATGGAATATGTATTCAACCATTCATTCTTCAGGCCCTCCTTCTAGCACCAATTCTGTTGATGGGGCCTAAATCCATTTAATTCAATAGTAGGAACCAAACCTGCCACCGAGGCCCAATTAGACTCTCCAGCGTTTAATAGTGGAATGGTTCTCCAGATCTTACGATTCGACCAATTAATCGACGAGCTTTACGTTTTCTTGTGAAGGCCTCTCCTTCAGTTCAGACATTCTTTATTTTTGTACTTTCTCTTAGATGGGACTGCTATAAGATTGAAAGCCGGTATAAACCAACTAGGAAACAAATGGGAACAAACTTTAACTACTGGAGAAGAGGTTGGGCTTGGGATAACCCTTACACCCTAACATTCAGTGAATGATAGTATACCACAGGCCTAGTACTAATACATTAACCATGTGAATATTCCAATTACTGATTGAGATACAAATTATCAGGAGAAAACATGCATGTGATAAACAATGGTAAGAAAAATAATTCACTCAACTCTAATCATCAATCATATGATACCACAAATATTCGCTTTCATCATTAAAGAAATAACTGTAAAACAATGCATTAGATAAATTATCAATAGATTTAATAGCTCTTACTCGTTACTGCATCCATTCATGAGATGGAATAGGAAATAGTTCTTCTCCACACCCAATCATATATGCAATTGATGAAAACATAAACTAGTCTCTGGTCCAAAAGGACTTCTCAATTAAAGGCATCTCCAAAATAATTCTTAACAAAACCAAAAATGAGAGTTTCTTGCAACAACCATCGACCCTTAAATAATCAATTGATGCTCTTATTTATAACATAAAATTAACTAAAAATAATGGCTAAAGTGCATATAAGTAAAACAAAATTCACCATGTGGCGTTCTCTGCTATCAATTTATCAAAGAGTCATCTCAAGATATCACTTTAAAAGGGCGACTCTTCTCGTACTCCGACCACTTGATGAACATCTCCTCGCAGGTGTTGGCGTATGGGAATCTATGCTATTCCATCGGGGTCGCGTAAATCTCTCTTATCTCTACCGCATGTGCCCGATACTTGACTAGACTGGAACTTAACTGTTGCAACATAGCCCGATTTTTTATCAGGTGTTCCATAAACCGTCGCACTTGACTTGGTACCGTGTCTGCCACCTTTGCTAGTTCTTCGGCCCGTGATGAATCTTGCTCGATGCACAATTTGAATATGTCGCGTAAGTCGACGAAGTCATCGGGCATGCCAAACTCGGAGAGCCCAATGTCCTTCATTTCCTTGTTTATTTTGATCCAGTTCCTCTCGCAGTTGGCCCATTTTCTTGAATTTCCCAATGAGGCTCTCGAGCTATTCTTGTCCAATACTCGAAGGCATCTTTCCTGCAATCAAAAAATTAAATCCTTTAGAGACCGTGTATAGAGTAACACTGGGTAAAATACATGTATAAAGTGTAAGCATGAGAAATCCAGACTGGTACATACCTGTAAAGCTCGCTAAACTTGGTTATTCAATACTTACGGGATCTCTACAGATTTCAAATCGCTTGCTTCGCTTCTGTTAGAGCCACCATTTTTCTCTTAGTTAGGGTGGGTCTGTGTGTCACATCATGAAATATTGAGTACATAATAACATGAGAGTCGAAGTCATGCCAATGGCCGGTTAGCCCTTGGAGTCGGGAAAGGATGTCAGAGCCAAACATGTGTTAAGAGTACGAGTATGTTCCAAAAGAGTCGGGTCCTGTAATAAGGGAAGTCGTTATGTGCCTCAGGTCAAGGCAAGTTGTTTAAACATAAGTCACGTCAGCAAGTGAAACAACCATCATCAACTCATCATGAAGGCTAGAAGAATAAAAAATCATGGCGCTCGCATCATGCACGCCCTGCAACTCCTATCGGTTGTATCTCACATGCCTCAAAACGTATTCATCACGCGAATGTGCACAAAAAATCTCCAGTTTGCTTCAAAACATCCAGTTTCCATGAATTCAGTGTTCCTTGGCACGTTTCCACATACTGCCCGCTTTGTTATAAATTCTGGATATTCTTCATGTATTCTACTCACCAACCGAGCTTATGCATTGTTGGTAGTTCATCTCGCAAGCTCAAATTGATCAAGTTTTCCACTTTGAGCCCTTGCCAAGTTCCTTGTGGATAAGATAGATATGTGTTGCACCATGGGAACCCCTCAAAACATAAGAAGGGGCACGCAAAGCAACATAAGTGCTAGGATTCAGCCCCAAAGCACCTGAGATTCATTCTTACTCGCAACAGGCATTCCCGAGGTTTCAAAGGGAGGTTCCTACATGCACACGGAAATGATTATATCACACCATGCGAAGGTCGGAGTGGAAGAAGTTGTGTCGAAAGGAAGGACGTTGGAAGACATGCCTCCCCAATAACAGATACCCTAGAGAAGAGGAAGGCCAAGGAATAATAAGGAAGCTGGGGAAACCAAAATCCCAGGTGATCCGTGTGCAAGATCGGCTATCGAGGAATTACTTATGCGTGCTATTCGGATAGAGCCTGTCAAATTCAGAAGTAGGGGAAGCGGGAGAGGAATGAGGAGGAAATATGCCACATTCGCTAATGTTTGAGAGCCGAATCAACAACTGAAGAAGGCACAAATTGCCATCACTGAACTCTACCAGGAAAATAGAGAATTAAGACGATAGTTGGCGGCAAATACCTTTGAGGTGTCAGTATCATAGTGATCCAGAATCAGATCCAGGAGCCTGACAGGGCTAAAAAAGGCTCAAAAATGAAACTGCTCAGAATCCGACGAAACCAATTCCATTGTGTCCATCTCGTCTTCCTGATTCCGACCATATATTTACTTCATCAAACGGGCTTCGTATGTGAAAGATATCGCATTATGTTCGAAAACCCAAATAGGCAAAAAAAATGGGTGACTGTACAGTCCGTACAGTCCCATGTGGCAAGCTGACTGTACAGGCCGTACAACTGATGTGACAGATCCTGGTGATGACACGTGGTAAGTGATGTGGCGTATGATAGGGATTGGACCAGTCAGAGGATGACATGTGTCACCACTGTAAGGGTGACATGTGGCACAAGCTGACGTGGCAGACACAGTGGCATGCTGACAGGGCAATGATGTGGCAGTACGGAGCTGACAACTTGGAAGACAAGTGGACCAGTCAGTTGTTGACAAGTGGCATCGGTTTGGGTGAATAACGTGGTGCCACGTGGCACCCTCTGGTTGGCTCTCCGGTGTTATGAAAAATTTTGGGGTCTCCACCGGAGTTGAACCCCCGAACTCCTCCAAGCTACGGACTGGCAGGACCAGGCTAACCACCCACTCCACTGGTGTTTCTTATCTATCATATGGCGAGAATTTTATTTAATGTAGCACAAAGTGTTGGTCAGAGGCTGAAAGGGCTGGGGCTTAGCCTCAGCCCGCGGTTGTATTGACATAACCATACGACCATTGGGGGTGTATGGGGATAGGGCCCGACCCTTGGTTCTTGGGCGAATCCCATAGGACCAGGAGCCATCCACCAAAAGGGGCACAGTTAGGTTGTTAGCCCTCAGCCTTATCCACGCGCCACAGAACTAGGAGCCAACCCGGACAGGGGGGCTAGCGCACAACAGGTGGAGCGCCTAGCCACATGGCCACCTCCCATATGACCAGGAGCGCGCCAAAAGGGGGCTGCACAATACATTATTGCAAAGTGGGTTTTTTTTATAATGTTTTGGATTTTTAATTGATTTTATGCCTGTAATTAATGGATTTTATCCATTTTTGGGAGATATTGGGCATTTTTGGAGGCCATATTTTGGGAGGAAGTTGGGGATGGATAACCAACTTCAGATCTATATAAGCCAGGCCTTTTTGAGGCCATGAAGGATAGTCAGAGCAGATTTATGCTGAAGGGAAGCCAAGCCAAAGCCATTTTTATGCAGGGAAGCTATTGAGGAGTAGATGCTTGCGGGCCATTTCTAGGAGCTTCGGTCATCCGTTTTGCGTGCCGTTTATTTTGCTGGGTTCTAGAGATATGGAAGAACATGACCAGATCAGTCTTGTAGCCAAATGGCACTTCTACGATGTATTTTTTTAGCTTTGAACAGAAATAAAGAAGCCTCCCCCACAGAGACAAAGGCCCAGAGACATAGGCAACGTTGTGCCGAACTTCGTTATCAATTCTCTTGTTATGGTTTGCTATTTATTACTTCATTTCAGATCTGCATATATGTATATGGCTGTCATAATTCCTCTTATTTCCTAATTCTTTCATTAAGCTTCTCAAATGGTTAATTAACACATGCAATTAAAAACTCAACCATAGTCATTAAAAGATCTTTACGGATGGGTCATGAAGGGAACGTGACATGGCTCAAGAGACATCTCCGGGAAGCGCAATATACAATTGTGCAGCTACGCGAAGCACAAAGGGCGTCAGAAGAACAAAATATGAAACATCTCAGAGAACGTGAAGAAACCGGGGAGAAAGTCCACGTGGATCTTGCCAGCGTGTAGAAGAGACATGATTAACCGACTCTATTTTGTATTCTCAGACTTGTCACAAATCTTGACAGTTTTGAAGATTTTCATGTTTTTTTTTTTAACGTAAGCCGGGTTGGTTGGCCAAATAGTGTAGACAGTGTCTATTGTATATAATTTGAGCTCGATTGAAACCTAATGTAAAAGTACTGAAACTTTGATGAAAGGATTCTGGTTGTAGCGGTTGGATGTATCGTTTCTTTTCTTTGTGTATGCGTTTCTTGTGTTCTTCATCCATATCTTTTTCTTTCTGATTCAGAACGTATTTTTGAGTCTGGGATTCGTTGCGTAGTGCCCCTTGTTCGCGCCCTTCAGAAAAACCGTATTTCCTCCAAGTTAACTCCGAATTCATCCTCAGTGGTGCTCCGAGTTGCTTTGTGTATTTTCCTCCCTGATATTTGCAATTTAATTCATCGTGGGTTGACGGCGAAGGCACAGAGGGTGATGTGTTCTATCGGTAAATTTAAATGACCATTTTGTAAAACCTCTGATGCCGATCGATTTCATCGTATGACACTGGCGTGGCGAGACTGGCTTGGGACACATGGCAATGAAACCGGTGACTTAACTCGCGAGTATTAGTCGGAGTCGGGTCTTTCTTCAAGTTGTGCGTTTTAAAACTAAACCTGGGATTGATGATGCCAAAAAGTTCTCGGGGATTGACGATCGGGGATAAAACTACCGTGTATTTTCATTTGGATTAGCGCCTTCAAAACTCTCGATGACGAAACATTTCGGGAGTTGGCGATCGAAGAAATTTTTTTAGCGTGGTCCGACCATTCGTCGCGGTTTGGTCTTCTCCGTTTCGCTAAGCGCGTTAGGTATCAGCCATCAACGATATCATTTATTTCTTCTTTAATGTTTACTCTTTTCTTCTTTTACCGACGTCGAAGGGGATTGGTTGTCATTGATATCCTTGTGTGATGCTTTTCACGAAAGAAAACTTCCTTTTTCCGATGCCGATGAAGATCGACGCTCAACGACTGCGGTTTTTTCGAGTGATTTTCCTTCATCTTTTAAATCCTTTCGATGCTGAATTTGGGCGCATCGGGTGAAATATTTTGGCTGTTGATTCTTTATTTAAAGGTTAGGCCTTTTAATTCGTTAGTTTTCATAGATTCAAGAAAACTTTGAAAGACTTAATGAGAGTCAAGATGATAAGAAAATGAAACAATTTTCACAATGAAGTTGAATTAGACAGTGAAAAAGATCAAGTGGTACCCAAAAAAGTAAAATTTGACACATGATTTTTAGGGTGTGTTGAGTGCTCAACAGGGCCATAGTACTTGGGTGATAATTTATTATCCTTCTTAGCTTGCTTGAGGGACATATGTTTGTATGGTTGTAGTCTTAAAAATACCCAATCCCCCACGTCAAAAATTATTTCACTACGATGTTGATCTTCTTGTTGTTTCATGCAATTATGTGCCATGGTCAGGTTGTCCTTTAAGATTTGGAGAACTTGTTTTTGATGCTCGATGTGATCTTCCATTGCTTGATACTTAGATTTTTCTTTTAGAGAAGAAGTGATGGAAGGTGGGTGATATCCATAGAGTGCCATAAATGGTGTCATTTTTGTTGCAGTATGAAAGAAAGTGTTATACCACCATTCTGCCAAAGGTAACCACTTGAACCATTGTGTTTTTTTATCAGACACAAAGCAACAAAGGTATCCTTCCATACATTTGTTCACTATCTCAGTTTGTCCATCATATTGAGGATGATAAGATGAGCTATGAGCCGATTGAGTATCCAAATAAGAAAATAATTATGTCCAAAAATGTCTAGTGAAGATGGGATCTCTGTCACTTACAATAATCTTTTGGCTTCCATGTAGCTTTTGAATTGTCTCCATGAATGCGGTGGAAACTGTACTGGATTTGAAAAGATGAGAGAGTGCACAAAAGTGTGCATACTTTGTCAGTCTATCAACAATCACCATGGTGACAGTCTTTCATTTAAACTTTGGTAACCCTGAGATGAAATCCATGGAAACCTCCTCCCAACGCTGACTTGGGATTGCTAATGGTTGTAAAGGACTTGCGGTCTTAATTGTTTCCACCTTATTTTGTTGGCAAACCAAACGTTCAACGACAAACCTTTGAACATCAATTTTAAGGCCATCCCAAAAAATTTCCTTCTTGACCTTATGGTAGGTTTTCAAAAATCCTAAGTGCCCTCCTACCAAAGAGGTGTGCAATTCCAAGAGTACCTTTTGTTTGAGTTGGGAGTTCTTACATAAATATAAGCGATCTTTGTACCATAGTGAATAATATTTCCATTTAAATGTATTTGATGCACTGGAATCCTGCTGCAACCTTTGAATGAGATTCCACACGTTTCGTCATTCTTCTATTCATCCCTTGCTTCTATTATTCAATCAGGTTGGATGATCGAGATAACACAGAGAAAGGCCTCAACATCTTCACCCTTTCTTGAGAGTGCATATGCCACAAAATTTATCTTCCCTTTTTTTTAGATGATTTCAAAATCATAACCCAACATCTTGGTCACCCATTTTTGTTGTTCTTCTGAAGATAGTCTTTGTTCCAAGAAGAGTTTAAGACTATCATGATCTGTTTTTACCTTGAAGTGCCTACCTATTAGGTAAGGGTGCCATTACTTCAATGCAAGTAGTATTTCCATCATTTTCTTCTTACAAATGGGTTTGTGTAAGTCCTTTCCCTTGAGTGGATGAATTTCAAAAGCAAGGGGCCTTCCTTCTTGCATTAGAACAACACCAATTCCATTTCCCGAGGAATCACATTCCACAATAAAGGTTTTTGTGAAGTCTGGTGTGGTCAAGACAAGAGCTTTGCACATCTCCTCTTTAAGTTGTTTAAAATCTTAAGTTGCCTCCAGAGTCCATGAAGATTCATCCTTCTTAGTTAATGCTATTAAATGTGCTGCTATTCTTCAATAGTTCCATACAAACTTGCGATAGTAACCTGTCAAACCCCAAAATCCTATAAGATTCTTCAATGTTTTGGGAATTGGCCAGCCCATCATGGCCTTAACCCTATTAGGGTCTACCTTGACACCTTCATGAGATACAATATGACCCAAATACTCTACCTCCTTCACCCCAAAGAAACATTTGGATGGTTTGGCATACAGTTGTTGTTCCTTTAGTAGTTGTAGCACCTTGTTAACATGTTGAACATGATCCTCCCAAGACTTGCTATAGATTAGTATATCATCAAAAAACACTAACACAAATTTTTGAAGGAAAAGCTTGAAAATGGATTTCATCAACCCTTGGATTGTGGAAGGTGCATTCATAAGTCCAAAAGGCATGACCAAAAATTCATACTGGCCTTCATGAGTTCGGAATGTTGTTTTTGGGATATCTGCTTCTTTCATTCTAATATGATGATACCCTGAATGAAGATCCAAAATTTTGAAGTAAATTTCTCTATGTAGTTCATCTAACAATTCATCAATGACGGGAATGGGAAAATTATCTTTAATAGTGATCTTGTTGAGCTCTCTATAATCTAGACACATACACCATGAGGCCTCTTTCTTGAGTACCATTACCATTGGTGCAGAGTAAGAACTTTGGCTAGGTCTAGTAATTCTAGCCTCTAACATTTCTTCAACCGTACACTCAATTTCCCTCTTTTTGGAATAAGGGTATTTTTAAGGCTTGATGTTATGAGGAACACTCCCGGGAATTAGGTGAATAGCATGATCATGATTTTGAGTGGGTGGAAGACCTCTGGGAATATCTTCAAATACTTTGGAATGCTTATCAATGATCCCTTGGAGATCTAGGGGAATAGATGGATTAGATGCTTGAACATCTAGTGAGAATAGTTGTATAATTACCCTTGATGCCCCTTTTTCAATAATTTTGTCATTCCATTAGAGCTTATCACCTTACTGGGTTTCCCTGTGATACCCCTTAACTCAATTTCCTTTCCTTCCAATGAAAAATTCATGAAAAGTTCTTGAAAATGAAAAGCCATTGTTCCCAATGATTGTAACCATTGGACTCCTAGGATGACATCAACACCACCCATGGGTATAGAAATCATTGGAATATTCATTACTTAT
Source organism: Picea mariana (assembly GCA_032191745.1). NCBI lineage: Eukaryota > Viridiplantae > Streptophyta > Pinopsida > Pinales > Pinaceae > Picea > Picea mariana. The sequence continues at coordinate 30,869 of JASDQU010682962.1, forward strand.
TCCCCCATATTAAGATTGATCTTATGGCATTTTCCTAAGCAATTGACAGTTCCTCCATTTTCAATCATTACTTGAAACTTTGACGCTAGATGTATAAAGCAATTGAGAGCTTTGTCTAATTTATAGTGAATGAAATTATGAGTACTACCAGAATCAATTAGAACTATTACCTTTTTCTTTTTGATATATCCTTCGATCTTGAGGGTTTGAGGAGTGTTAATTCCGGCCAATGCATTACATGATATCATGGGAGTCAACTCTTCAGAAGAAATCTCTTTTACGTTTTCATCTTGAGATGGTTCTTGTTATTATTCTTCTTCCTCTTCACAATATATGTAGAATAATTTCTTCTCACCACACTTATGTACCTTACTGTACTTGTTGTCACAATTAAAGCATCAACCTTTTGCTTTTCTTTCCTCCAATTGTTGAGTTGTCAACCTTGTAGGTTGAGGTGCTTTAGAAGAAGTAACATTATTCTATCGATAGATGTTAGGAGTGGTCCTTCTAGTAACCATAGCCACATATTTACTTTCAACGTTTCTCGCCACCATGAATGCATTCTCCAAGGATTTGGGTTCCCAAAGGATAACCTCATGTTGAAATTTATCCTTTAAATTTCTTATGAATACATCAATCAAGTGCTCATCTGGAATATCCATTACCTTTATATTCAATCTTTGGAAGTTGTTAATGTGCTCTGCAACTGAACCATTTTTCTTAAGATTTATGAATTGGCTAATGAAGGTATTTCTCCTTGTATCCTCATAGTGTGCTATCATTTCTTCCATGAAAATTGTCCAAGTGACAAGTGATTTTTGAGAACATAACCAACGATACCACACAAATTAATTGGGTTCTAAATATAAAGAAGCAATTCATACCTTTTGTGTGTGTGGCACATCATGTAGATTAAATAAATGCTCCATCTGAGGTATCTATGTGATTGGATCCTTTCCATCAAAATTCCGCATATCAATCTTAGGAAAGTGGTTGGTCTTCAACCCAAATTTGGTGTTTCTCCAGTCTTGATTAATCTTCCTTGTGTCCTCATCATGAATTTCATGGGATACATTTTCACTTTCAGGTGGCCTCTCTATAAGGAGAATTTTCAATCCTTCCATGATCTCGCTTTTTAAACCATCCATCTTAGTATCCATTATTGCTTCCAAGTTAGCTTTAGTTGAATCCATCATCCCTTGTAGTTCATATTTTGTTATTGTCTTCTTTTGTAAATCATTTATGTCACTGCACGTTTCTTCACCTTCATCAAGAGTCCAAGTAGTACTATCCGAAGGCTTATTTGGTGTAGAAGTTCCCTTTTTTGGTGGCATGTTGGCCCAATATCACTTTTAAACCTTGATTTTGAGGTGGTTCTGCTATATGATAATTTTGGCCCTTCTGGGTCTGAAAATTTTGTTCTGCAGTTCTATGATACATATTATCTTCAATGCCACCGTTCTAATCAAAATTGAATGTGCCAAGTGGAAGTTATGGTAACTTCCCGACACCTTGCTTATTTTTGGCCCTTCAAGGAGAGCATACTTGTAAAGCATGACAAGAGCATAATATCTGATATTTGATTATGAAACTTGCACCAGAGATACTACAGACTGTCCAATTTCCAATGCAACTAGTCTCACTTAATTTGGATACTCACTGAAGAAGATATCACTATTTTACCCGGAACACCTGTTTGAGACTAGTTAATATGACTAGTCAACTAGCCTATGTTACACATGGTGTATCTACAAAAGTAGGATAATATAGAAGCTAAAAGATTTATCACAACTACCTTGATAATTTATATGATTATCCTCCGAGTTTTAGGGTCTGAAACGTCACATCAAAAATTTTATAGCGAAAATTTTGCGATGGCTAAATTTAGGATGATTCCAAAACCCTATCTTACATAGGCTATATCTCTAAAAGTATAATGCCTAAGGTGCTGAAATTTGAACCCCAAGTACCTTGATCCATCTACTAAATATAATCCAAGGAGTTCCTTCTGAAACATCATAGAACAAATTTATAGTGAAAATTCCAAGGTGTCTTAGATGCAACAATGAAACCCCAAGACCTTGAGCTCTGATACCAAATGTTAGGAACCAAATATCAAAATAGCATAAAAAACCTCAGAATAAGTACTCAAATCCTTGATAGAGAGATAATTTCAGATAATAATCCTCTTCGAGGGGGCAACCTCCTTATACACCACATAAATTTACAAATACAAGATGATTCCAAATGAAAAGGTCTCCTTGGTATATATAGGAGACTAGGAGATACAATTACAACTAATGGACCCAAGCCGACATAAATAAAATAACAATACTAATGTAATATTCCCCAATTAAGGGGTAATGTGCCACAATTTAGGGCTTAATAGGTTCTTACCTCTCATCTTACTGTCGCTATCTCACTACATCTAGAATGTTAGCACAACCAAAAATCATATGCAAAAACAAAAAGGAAAAAACGAAATAACTAAAAACCAAATTACCAATGTCAAATCCCTTAGAATTTCCTCGGAAACGACACCAAAATGTTGGTCAATTTAATTGCTTAAATTGATGAACATTGAATGATCAACTAGGGTGTTTGTAAACTTGTGAGATGCCGACAAAATATATGCAGGAATAGGCAACTAACTATGCTACTGAATTCAAATTGTAATTCTGAAAATCAAAGTCGAAAGGTCTTAGGGTTGTATGTTCAAGTCTTGTAGCTTTGCAACTTTCGTAAGATCGTTAGTGTTAAGAACACTAGGATTTTTGAGACACACCACACTCAACTGATCACACAAAAGAATAAATAAAGAGCATGACAAATAAAAGCAAAAACAATCACTCAAATTGGAACCTAAGTACAATGTAACAAGAATGTGTCCAACTACTCATGACTAAGGTTTTCATCATCCAACACACATATTACAGTATTTCATTCTGTTTATAGATTAGAAGGTTTCTATAGTAATCAAATCCTTTAGTAAAAAATAGATCCTTATATTCTTGCAACTGCCATCAAATAGACTTGTAGTGAAGTCAAATAAAAATGTAGATCGAAGGACACAACAAAATATCTTATCACTGGATCAAAGTTCATTTAAATGCTTTTGGGCATGAATCAAAATCTTTCATTCAATTAATTTTCATGTGACCACTTATAAACAAAATAGATTTTCTAATCTTCAGTGATTTCTATAGGCGTACAACTATGAAATGAAAGCAACGAAAATGAAAATATTAAACTAGAAAGTGTATAGGAAATCAAACTTACAATTTGAACTACAAAATAAAAGTAAATGGACCGAATGCATGCTAGAGAATGGGGGCGCTTCCAATCTCGACACACGTTATGAAAAAGGAACTGCAATATTAAAATTCAATCACAATTTCATAGACAAGAACATGGCTTTGTATTAATCCATGGAAAAAGAGAGAGTCTTCAACTCAACATATAGAACCTCGTCGACGACTTCATCAATTCCTTCTTACAATACTGTCTAATCTCCACTTCATAACCCCCCTTGCCCCCCAATATATCATCTAATTGTACATTTATACATTAGAACATAACTAATTCCCCCATTGCTAGAATCACCCAAATATGCGAATTAGCAAATGATGGTTACTTGATTTTGTTGGATCGATTTCTATGAGAGAATGGATTGAGATCTGATTATACAAGATCCTCATAACACACAAAGGATGAGAATAGCTTCTAATGTTCGTATTTAAACTCGTTCCTTTGACTAGGCATTCCAATTTGGGCATCTGGTTTGAAAAGCATCTGCAATAGGAAATCTAGGTGAATCCTCTTTGAAGAAACGCCCCTACACTCCCCATCACGTGCTTTATGAAGAGTTTTCTTGAAAATCACCTAATTGGGCATGTTCTACACAAAACCCATGTCAAGGAAGTTTTAGATCCATCCTCATGCACTGGAAAATGACATGGCAAAACTATCTATGGAAACTGTCCAACCGCTATTGTATTTGAACTCTCAAAACACCATCAATAGTAAAACATTCCTTTAATTCTCTAATTCACTAAAGAGTAGAATTGCCCAAATCTGCGAATTAGCAAGTGATGGTTACATGATTTTGTTGGATCGATTTCTATGAGAGAATGGATTGAGATCTGATTATACAAGATCCTCATAATACACAAAGGATGAGAATAGCTTCTAATGTTTGTATTTAAACTTGTTCCTTTGACTAGGCGTTCCAATTTGGGCATTTGGTTTGAAAAGCGTCTGCAATAGGAAATCTAAGTGAATCCTCTTTGAAGAAACGCCCCTACACTCCCCATCACGTGCTTTATGAGGAGTTTGCTTGAAAATCACCTAATTGAGCATGTTCTGCACAAAACCCATGTCACGAAAATTCCAGATCCATCCTCATGCACTGGAAAATGACATGGCAAAACTATCTATGGAAACTATCCCACCGCTATCGTATTTGAAATCTCAAAACACCATCAATAGTAAAACCATTCCTTTAATTCTCTAATTCACTAAAGAGTAAGGGAAATTAATGAGTTAAGCAACAAAATACCTTGCAGCTTGTATTGGCATTTTAACTTAAAAAACATAAGGAAATATAGCAAAGGGATAGGTTAAAATGGACAAAATGAAGACTAACGAATAGTGTAGAGTGGACCAAAACAATGACCCAACAATGTATATTAGACATGTGGATCAATAAGGGTCTTTCATGTGGCGATTAACATAAAAAACACACTAAAAATTGGAAAATATTAATTACAATGACATCACTGAAATTGAGTGTTTTGGTTATTTTGGAATTCAAGATCCATGCTTTAATTCAAAACTAATGAAAATGCGTGTTAGAAAGGTAAAACTCAAATTTTTAAGTGTGTATGGTTGATGTTAGTATAATAGGTGACCAGACATGGTAAGTCCACCAGGGAAATGCTACTCCACGTAAAGAAAGTTTGAAAACTTAACAAATTGATAAAGTATAGGAACACTAAGCAAAGATGTATTTGCTTGATAAGCATAAAACATATAGTGCTTGATATCGAACCATTTTTCTTCGAGCAAATCTATGGCCTAATCCACTTAGCAAAGGAAAGTCATCTTGTAAGTTAAGACACGTACTGAGAAAATGGGGCAACTTAAGTGTTAATCCAATGAAAAAAAAACAAAAATACATGATTAAGGTGCCAGCTTGTTGAGCAAAGGATCAATGTGCACATTTTCTCTTTGAAGGAATGAGACACACCATATCCAAGATGTCGAGAAAACGAGGAACTTTCCCACCAATCAAGGAAAATGGCACATTGCCTCGAGCAGTTCTAATGGTTGGGATTTTACTTGGGGAGAAAAACTCATGAATACTAGGAAATGAAAATTGATGAGGAGATTAAAAAACTCAATTGACAAACATTGATAAAACATGATTGGGACATGATTGAAAAACATGGGCCATGGAAATAAAGTGAAAGGAAAATTTGGAAAACCTCAATGAGTAACAACATTGTGTTGATCAAAGGATAACCCACTTCACCAAGTAAAGAAGTGAAACTCATTGTGGAGTAAGGAACAATCCAATTGGCTCCAAGAAGGTGATACACAAGCCAATACGAAGTGGATACTTTGTAGTGGAGCCCATAGGATAAATACTTATCATCAAGCATAATGTAAAAGGGCGACCAATGATCAAATCTTAACCCCAACAAAAGAATGTTCTAGGTATACATTTAAAACTACAATCACTACCACTCTTCTAAGTGACATCATGACTTACTCCACCTTCTTGTAACTTACTGAACTAAACTCACTCTTACTACAAGATCTATTCTTTAATGCTGAATTTCAAAGGTCAAATTCGCAACCAGAAAATTAAGCAATTCAAAAACACATTTTATCAAACATAGAATCATGTTGGTCATTATTTTTTTGAAAACATATTCCCTTTTACATTTAACGACTTTGGGTGTTCCTCCTTGCTCGTTTCAAGGGTATAATAGTATTTTATCTATGTGTTTGATTCACCACATGAGTTTAAACTCACTTACCTTGATATCAACTTTTTTCTTACCTAGTTCTTGGTCTTCAGTTACCTTTTCTAGCTATAGGTTTTTTGGTCGATTACATTGGTGTTTGATCATACATTCATATTAATTTGTTTTTATAATTTTTTTGGAATTTGAAAATCTCAAAATTGTTGATTAACATTGTTTGTTTCTACCATTTAGTTTGATAAAAAACTCAAATTTACCCAAAAATATAATTTATGATAGATGATATTACAATGTATAAATTTAACAATATCCAAAAGTAGCTTCCTCCCATTACCAAAAATGTGATTAGAATGTGTTGTAGAATGAATGTAATTATCCCACCTTTGTTATATTGTGATGGTCAAACTAAAAATGATAAAGGGGAGGACGATTGTAGGTAGCCCTCCGAATCTCATGTGTGCTTTTATTATCACATTGTGGACCTTAAAGGTTAGTACATTGTCGTCATAAATTGATGTCAGCTAAGTATTGAGATAGGTCGCGTGATTGCATATGATTCTTTTAATATGAGGTGACGTCGAGCTTCAAATTGGATTACATTGTCGTGTGGTAATTACTAATGCCCTTCACAATATCCACGGACGGGAGGGAATAAAGGAAAAGTGACACAACCCACCTTGCCATCTTCTAAGTGCGTGAATGAACATCTCACTTCAAACGAACCAAAGAAAAAACTTAGAGATTCCTTGTGTGATCGATGCTTTCTTTGAGTGCGCTTTTGCACCATCTTTACAAAGATAAAAGAGAATATGGATAATTAGAAAAGTATTTGTGCATAGATATATGGCTCTCTTAATTACAACATGCTTTTAACTTTATGTCTCATAACACATTTAGAAAAGATATTCAATTAAAAAGTGGGACTATGATTTATCATATAAGATGCACTTTTAAGAGAAACCTTATATGTGTGAAAATAGATTTTTAATCATTAAACGTTCTTGTTTTTTTAATTAATTTTTTTAAGTAGAAATGTGATAGCTCAAATAGGGTTGTTGAGGGTGGAACTCAAGAATTTGTACTTGTGGATATGGATTGTTAACTATAATATCAAATGGGGGTTTCCAGAGAAAGAGAGAGAGAGAGCAAGGAAGAGAGAGACTCAATTATGTCACAAAGTTCAATGTCCACATATCTTTACCAATGTCACTGTGATGAAGAGTCATGTGAATGATGATATATTTCTAAGGAGCATTCTATAAGCACCCAACTTGAAGTGTCATTGGCAATGTCATGATGGATGACATGGAAGGTAAACATACTTAGGGTGCACAATGCGTTCATATGATTTAGTGGCCTTGGTGATCGACTCATGGTGAATTGTGAGACAGTTAGGACGATGTACTAGCGCGTAGGCTAGGAGGACCAATGATGTCTTGCGTAGCAGGGGTAGACAACCAATAGGGTGCTACATAGCGAGATTCAGTGGAGGATGATGTGGCTTGGTAATGTAATAGATTTTGTGCGTTATCCATGGCAAGGCAACAATGTTGCTAAGTGCATCGAAGATATGTGAATGCCTAACGACGGAGGGACATGATCTTCATGGACTATCATGCATTGGCTTAGATGGATGATAGCATGGTCTCACATTGGGAAATTGTTTTTTCAAGTATGCTTGGCTCTAGGAAGGAAATGGTAGGTTTCCTATGGTTGGGTGGCGATGATGTATCATCGCTTATAGTGAAATGAATACTCTGACAATCTATACAGTTTAAGGTGTCTGGCTTGGGTTTGGCTAAGACATGCCAGTTAGGCATATTCTGGGTGATACACATGGTAGATGGTCATGCCCAACTAACAAGGTCATGCTGGTGCAATGTGGAAACTAGGCTTCTTGAGTGGTATGGGATGCTCAAGCAGAATGCAAATTCTAACCTTGTGGCACACCCCCTTCAATGCATCTTATAATACATTAATTGTTGTTAGAATCCTCCGTTGTGCACAAATATCCAAGAGACCAATCCCACCACTTGGCTTATTCATAATGCATAAGTGATCAAAGACATCTTCTCTACTCCCATAAATATTACCCAAATTAAAGAAACGCTCTCAAGAATCTCCTCCATCTAAAAAAAATAATGTCATGAAAGGAAGCAACCCAATGAATAATACACTTGACCCTTTTATAATTTTCAAAATTATGGTTAGCTTACCAAGAAAGAGAAAAGTTTCATAATACAAGTGATGCAACTTTGACAAAACCCTTTTAATGCACTAATCCCACATTGTAAGAGGTGAAAGACCATCCTTAAAGGAGACGCTTAGATACCTCACATTTTCCCTAGGCCTCATGCTTTGCTAAGGAAAATGAAAATAAACATAGATCCCATCAAGTCTAATAATTCAACATTTAGATTTATACTTACTAACCAGCCTCATGCTTCACTAAGCAAAATAAAAATAAGCAAAGATCCCATCAAATCTAATAAACCAACACTTAGATTTATACTTACTAACAAAAACACTCAAAACCATATAAAATGTGTCTAAACACCTACTTACCTCATTAAGTAATTCTATCTCACTCAAAACCATATAGAATGTGTTTAAACACCTACTTGCCTCATAAATAATTTTATCTCTAATAGAATTGAAAATTAAAACATACACTAGGTTTGGGTACTAAATACCTTGATTCCTCCCTTACATCATGGATTTTTTCTAGAAAATATCCAAGAGCATCACCACCCATCACATAGAGATAAAGTGTAAGAGGGCATCCTTATCTAATATATTTAAGCAAATATATATTAAGCAAATGGACTTGATTTGTTAATATACCCATCACCAACCATCACATAGAGATAAAGTGTAAGAGGGCATCCTTATCTAATATATTTAAGCAAATGGACTTGATTTGTTAGTATACCGTTACATTAATGGACATCAAAGAAGAATTAAAATGTAAAATTGAAAGCAAAGCCCAATCAAATTAGCAAATCAAATTAGCAAATCAATGATAAAGATCTAATCAACTCTATCTTATGCTTTGTCAAAATCATATTTCAAAAACATGGAATCTTACTTATCAAGATTAATCTTCTTTAAAAAAAAATCTATGAAACCTTTCAAATTCTTAACGTCAAGATCTTGGCCAATATATTATATTAAGAGGCATAATCGAACTCCATCAATTGATGATATCTTTAGTAACAATGGTCAATATATTATAAGACACATTAAGAGGCATAATCAAACTCCATCAATTGATGATATCTTTAGCAGCAATGCTTGAAATTATTTTAATCAAGCCTTGATTTATGAACTCCATAAGCTTTCACATTCTAATTATAACCATATCCTACATTCACATAATCTTAAAAATAATCATAAGAAAGATCATCTAATTCTAAGGACCTATCATTCTTCTGGGATAGGGAAAGATAGAGATCCTTCTTAGATATCTCTAATCAACATCTCCATTTTAAAGGGACATACAACTCTACAAAACTCTACTTTCTTTGGTCAAAACAACTCTACTACAAAACTCTACTTTCTTTTGAACGTAGTTTAAAGGGACATACTTTGGTCAAACAACTCTACTACATTACTCTCTTTTTTCTTGAACTCGGTGGGAAAGAGGATATAGAGCAAATATACTTTGGAAATTAAGGTCAAACATTTTCCTTATTTTCTCTTTGTCTTCCTACAAGGTGGCATCATGCTTTTGATAATGTAGAAAAGTCGGATCAATCACCCTAAGTGCATAACTCCTTCAATATATAAGAACATTGATTAGTCACATGATTCATTTCATGTTGAGCACTATAATCATGTTAGTTGTAATGGGCAATCACAACAAGAGTCGAGGCATTATGAATAGGAACTTGACCTAGTGGAAATGATTTATTTAACATTGAAATACACCATGCTAATTAAGTAAATTAAGTTTGTTACACAAGCATCAACAATTAAAGCAAAGAGAATAGAGCTAATGAATGATAATACATATCAACATGGGGATAAATTGTACATTTATTTTTGACAAAAAAAAATGAACTACAAAGAAAGGCATGAATCATTTCAAGGCATGAATCGAAGTGATGTAACTAGTCATTGTGGTTATAAAGAATGGTAGGAATCAAAGTGATGTAAGAAATCACAATGGCTGTAAGGCATGAATCAAAGTAATGTAATTAGTCAACGTGACTATAAAGAATGGTAGGAATCAAAGTGATGTAAGAAATCACAATGGCTTTAATTGATGAAGACAATTCTGATATATTTTTATCATACTAATCAATCACTATAAAAATGCATGGTTGAAATACATGTACTTACCTTCTTGTTACTATTTATAAATGATTGATTAAAAAGTTATCTAAGTAAACATGTAGGACTAACATCAATAAGATGGTTACAAAGTCATCTAGAAGAATAAATAAGTCTTCAGATTTAGAGAAACCTATTGGTTGTTAGTGGCATTGGAGTAGAATTGGTCAACTTTGACCGTTGAGGAAAGTGGATGCATCGACTAAGTTAGTTGTGATATCCCATTTATGATGCCCAGGAATTTGGAGCTATGCCAACATGGTGACACACATGTTGATTTGTCAAAGATCCCATGCAGAGTATTCACTAAGGAGGGATCAACAACATGTTAAAGATCAAGGGCATGTCACAATTGTGATGAACATGTTGAGGAACAAGGGTATATCATGGAGGGAAATAATATGGAACATATTATCGGTACTCTCCTAATTGCATTGGAAGAAGAGAAGGGTCTATTGTGATCTAGAATTATACCTAGGAATTTATCAAGCAACACCCCCCAAACCAAGTAGCAATGGTGTCCATTGCATCAAAGGTGTAACATCCCCATCCCTCCACCAGGCTGAGAAACACTACCAACACAACCTTAAAGTTGTATTTTACTGCTCTGATCTATGACAACTCCAGCCTTAAACCACTGGGCTATGCCACACAAAGATACTTGCGGAAAAACATACACATCCATATAAACATAGAATGACTATTCTACATATATATAACATAATAATTAGGAAATAACAATAAGCCTACACATGCAACATATACAACATACACATGCAATACTCATCAATTACAACATATGTACCATTACACAACATGTAAATGAACATAAAAGCGATACTTATCTTTTATTAGAAGACCACCAACTGTGTGCAGACCTTCCACGAACCTCCCAGCCATAGACCACGTTGCTCATCACGCTCAGCAGTGGGTCACCCCCGAGCTGGGACTAACCTCCACCCAAGGCAAGGGAATCCTAGACTAGGCTGAGGTTACAAGAAACTGCATAGTGTAACTAGAAGGATTCTCTCTAGAAGCCTTCTTACGCCCACTACTCACGGACTCTCATTCCCCACATGCCTGTTCCACCCGAGAGTATACACCTTCACTGTCACACAGTCCATTAGCTACTTCACCTGCTTCTCAGGGTCTCGGCAATAGGTCAGATCAGGAATTCTCAGAGCTCCGTAGCTGGTGCTGGACCCTCTCTAGGAGAAAACCACTTCCCAACAAACTCTCTCACCTGGAGAGAGCTGCTCATAGGCCTGGTAACCTGCCTCTTCAACCATAGGCCTAACAACCCGCTTCTTCAACCAGTTTCAACTCAATTCCCGCAAGGTGATGACAACAACCACTAGTCAATACAACTCAGGAAAATAGAAGGCAACAAGCAACACTCAGTCCAGGAACTGCGTGGCTGCAACAGACCACAGTTACGACACCACACGACTCAGACAAATACGGGATACTCGAACTTCATAGGATACACATGGGATAAATCAGACTTCTCCCGGAGACATGGATCAATCTGTCATTTTTTTCCACGGGTTTCAGGGTATGTGACCAGGAAACAATGCAGAGGTCAGACGCAGAGGAAAAACGGGTTCAGACGAGCATCCCTGCGAACTCAGGCGAAGGATGGAAGAATGCAAGAGCCAACCCCCCAACATGATTGACTGATCAGTTACCAGTTCGAGGGTCCTTGGTGGATGTCCCCGTTCATGGTTAGATAGTGGGTGGAGAATGGCCAGCCTCGACAGAATGAACCCCCAACACGACTCAACTCATTAGCTTTAACTGCATGCGCCCAGGTCGACACTTGTCTTCCTGGAGTTGCATGCACTACATTTGCATTCGTTTCCCTTTCCCAGGAACTTAGGACAACACTCATCAATTTTCCACCTTACCTTTAGGAAATAATAATAAATTATTATCTCCTTTAGAGGTAAGCCCCCTAGCTTAGCCCCTAGTCCCAAACACTTAGCGTCCTCCCTTACCCAACCTTTTGGAAGCTAGTACCCCATTACTCTTTCTTCGTGGTCGGTCTACACGCAATGATGTTTATATTTTATTAATGTTTTTGCATAATTACATATACAAAACAGGTTCATGGCCTTTAACACCTAGGCTCTTCAGCCTACTTGCACATACGCTTACCAACTTACAATTGCTTGGATCACCAACCTACAAAACATGTTTACAATACATAGATATAACTGGGGCTCGTCCTTGGGGTATTACAATCCCCTCCCCTTATTTTTGCATTGTCCTCAGTGTAACTTAATTACACATATATAGTTAAAAAATTATTCAAAAGCTCCAGGCTTTAGCTATTGGAAGCCCATTATCCAACTTTATTTTCAAGCACCAATTCTGGTATCTATACTGTAGCTGAAACCCAGTTGCTCTATTCCATAGAGTTGCTTTAGGAAAGCATTCAGCTTATTATTCTTGTTACATGCTTCAATTAAACCTCATTGAAAGCACCGAATGGCTGTAGATCCATGATGTTTCATCCATTGATAAGCTCTCAGTAGTGCTATGACTCCACATACATAAACACTCTGCTCGTACACATATTCATTCAGAAGCAACATTAGAACATACATGCAATATATATACATGCAATTCTAATAACATTATAACTTGTATATGAATTACAAGATACATAGCATACAATGAATAAAGAATTGATACTTATATTTTGATTGAGAATACTTCCATATCAACATGGTCTAGACCAAGGTACCAAACCCCATCAACACTCCAACCAATGGTCTCTCTTCCCCACATGCCTGTCCCACCCTAGGGTTGGTTGTGGAGCTTGATTATCTTCCTGATTCAGAGGCCTTTTGTTTTCAGCCGTGTTTATACCCCATGAAGACTTTACACCCAAAAAATATGTACACTCTTCCACGCGGGGGAGTGTAGAGGGGGGTTACCCCCTCTGCAGGGTCCGGGGGCAAGCGGGCCCCCAAAGGGAAAATTATATTGTAAATGTATATTGTAATTTCATTGTAAATCTGGACCGTTCATTATAAGGTCACATATCTGATGGTAGAAGTTATGTTAGGGTTTTTTGCCCTAGAAGGAAACCCTTTTTTGTGAGGGAAATGTATTGCCGCTTTGTATTATCGGGAATATTGTATTTTGAGAGAAGAGACTGTGAGAGAAAGAAGAGGAAGTTACATTGGGTTTGCTGTAGGTTGTATCCCTTCATATGTTGGATAATAATAAATATAAGGATCTGGAAAATTTCTCAGGTGGATGTAGCCCACACTGGGTGAACCATGTAAATTTGTGTCTCTATTGTATTGCATATCTTCTATGTTTTGTTTCCGCATTTGTTTTATTTTATTTCTCCACGGTCCTATTTTTCTAACAATTGGTATCAGAGGGAAAGGTAACTCATAGGAAAAAAGGGTTTCTGGTTTGAGTGGGAGCAATGGCAGAAGATGGAAAGTTTAGGGTCGAGGAATTTAACGACCAAAACTACCAGTTATCGAAGATGCAGATGGAATATTATTTATATCAGAAGGATCTATTCCTACCATTGGGTGGAGTAGCAAAGAAGCTGATGACCATGAAGGATGAAGAATGAGAGATTCTTGACAAAAAGGCTCTAGGAACGATACGGCTGAGCCTGTCAGCATCTGTGGCTTTCAATATTTCGAAAGAAAAGACAACGAAGGCTTTGATGGATGCATTGGCTAAATTGTATGAAAAACCCTCGGCGTCCAATAAGGTATTTCTGATGAAGAGATTATTTAATATGAAGATTTCAGAAGGTGGGTTTGTTGCAGATCATTTAAATGAATTTAATATGGTTACCAATCAACTAAGTTTCGTAAAAGTGGACTTTGATGATGAGGTCAGGGCTCTTCTAATCTTGTGCTCATTGCCATAAAGCTGGAACAGCTTGGTCATGGCTGTAAGTAACTCTGTCTCTGGTTCAAATACTTTAAAATTTGATGATGTTGTTGATGTTATCCTTAGTGAGGAAATGCGATGGAAAAGCACAGGTGAGACATCAAGTAATGCCTTGAACATGGAGAACATGGGAAGACAAAAGGATAGAGGAAAGGGCCCAGGGAACTGTGGAAATTATAGAAAGGGAAGATCCAAATCCAGACTTGGAAAGATAGAGTGTTGGAATTGTGGAAAGAAAGGTCATTTGAAGAAAGACTACAGAGCTCCAAAGAAATAAAGATATGGATAGCAGGAGAGAAATCATGAAGCAAATGTAACAGGTGATGTGTTACAAGATGCTTTGATTCTTTCTGTAGATAATATTTTTGAGTCTTGGGTAGTAGATTCAGGGGCTTCATTTCATGCCACACCCCATAGGAAACATTTTCTAGATTATGTTCAAGGTGATTTTGGATAGGTTCATTTGGGTGGTGATGGACCATGCAAAATTGTTGGAATGGGAAAGGTAAAAATAAAGCAACGCAATGGAAACCAATGTTTGTTGAAAGACGTAAGACATGTTTCAGATTTAAGGAAAAATCTAATTTCAACAGGACAGTTGGCAAGTGAAGGTTGTATATCCATATTTACAGATAAGACGTGGAAGGTCATCAAAGGATCATTGGTGATAGCAAATAGAGAGAAGGTAGGTACATTGTATTTATGTATTGGTAATACTGACTCTTATATATCTTTATCTTCTACAAGAGTGGATACAACATTGTGGCATCATAGGCTTGGACACATGA